>APFE031395404.1:53980-79984 GCA_000404065.3 Pinus taeda
GGATCTTCAAAAACAAGGAATCCACTCTAGAGCAGGTATGGAAGCACATAATAGAACATATCATGGAAACCATCCTAGTAGAAGAATGGCGACAAGAGGAGTAGGAGACCTTGCTATGGGAAGCAAGAACTTTAAAAAAGCTCAACCTAGCCAAGGAAATGGTGGGAGCGCATACATGAAAAGCAACAAGGAAGAGAAGGGAATTATCCTAGAATTTCACCAGACTAGTAGAAGGATTCATAAAATTGAACTTTGATGGAGCCTCCAAAGGGAACCTGGGTATTGCAAGGATAGGAAGCATCTTCAGAGATTGCCAATGTAGGGTTAGACTCTTGTATTCGTCACATTGCAGCATGAGGAGTAACAATGAAGCAGAACTTGTGACAGTATGACAAGGAATGAGAATAGCTGTCAGGCTTGGGTAGAAGCAACTAAAAGTTGAAGGGGATTCATTACTGGTAATCAACATGATGCAGAAACTCTACAATGGAAAGGCATGGGACAAACTGAGCCAAAGCTAGAGAACAACAAGCCTCATCCAAGAAATGAGAGAAATAATGATAGGTTTGATTATATGATCATAAAGCATGTAAAAAGAGAAGGGAATAAAGTGGCAGATTTCCTGGCCAACTAGGGGTGTAACCAGCAAGTAGGACACATGGAAAGAACATGGCCTATACAACGAAGGGATACAAGAATGGACCTGGTAAGAGAATTATTAGCCCAAGATGACTATCATGACTAGACGCAATGAGAATGAGCATAACACACCCAAGAATCGGGGTGATGGAGTAGGTAATTAGACTAATTATGGTTGTCAGCGACCGGGAGGTGAAAGGACTACCCACCACAACCACCATAATTATACTGCAGGGCGTAGTGGAGTCCTCCATGTATGCAGTGATGTCAGACCACTAATGCTCAATAATTTATAGATTCAATGGATAGATGGAGAATACTAACTATACCAGCAGATTGCATACATAAACATTAATGAATGGCTAGCTATAGGCAGCAAAAGAGAATATTGACTGTACAGGTGAATGCATATATGATGACATATGAATGGCTAGCTACAGGCAGTAAAGAATCTTGCAAATCTAATTCATCAAAGCAGAGATAAGATGACAGTTATCTCGCCTTAGACACAAAAGAAAACATTAACAAACTGTTCAAGTGCAAACATAGAACAACAAAGAGAATGGAAATTGAACACGTAATAGCAAAATAATCTTATATTGCTAGAATGAAGATTAGAAGTTTGAAGGAACAGAGGAGGAAAAATATCCAGAAGTTTGACCCTATATTACATCTTACTTTCAAATATTTATAGCCTTTTATAATGCTCCTATGATCTTTAGTAGAATCAGAGTCTTAACCTATCCACTTTGTCCCTTAACTATTTGATTCATTGAAGGCAAGCATGGCTTGGAGGTTTCTTATTCTAACATAATAATAACCTCATTCAGATATTTTTTTGTAGCTTGTTGCACTGTCTGGAAGCTCTCTCATGCAAGAGATGCCCCATGATGCTGGTTTTGATGAGCTGTATTGGGCTATTGATGTGTTGTTCTGCTTCATGATATTTCTCTTCTTGTGTTGCACTGTGTTGCTCCATGACTATTCTGTTTGTTTGGAGAGGAGCTATGCTTGCTATGTTGCTATGTGGCCCCTTTTATTGCCTTTCAAGTCTTTGTTTTCAGACAGCCTTCCTTCTGGACTCTTCCATGTAGTGGAATGGATCTTCGGGCCTCTGTAATCCCTTAAACATTTAGAAATGACCATTTTTCTATTATATATAGGAAAATGCTACATATAGCAAAAAACCCACCCATTTCTTCTTTTCTGGACCTTAAAAATTCCTTAAACACGGATTTCTTTATCTATCAGTTTTGCCCTTGGTTCGTTGTTGCATGTCACACTTGGCTCATTCTATGATTCCCTTTATATTTGGAAATACTTTAAAACTGAGAAAAAAATAAATTGAAAAATAGCTTTATGTGGACTTCAAATGCTATATATTTCCCTTCCTGAACCCTTTTGGGTTCGGGCTTCATCACTATTGGCGTCGGCCAAGGCTCCCTTCGTATTTTCGTTATATAAAGAAAGCACATGAAATACATTAAAAGTGGCCAATGTGCATAATTCAAATATTATAAAACATCATATCTAATGTCGCCAGGTCCGGCTATCAGGTTGTACCATATGTATATGCAAAGGCCCTGCCCCATGGTTTCCACCGATAGCAATCTGGCGATGTAACATAGGCCATCGATTTGCACGCGTGATCAATGATCCACATTTAATTGTCGATCACAATCACTCCTTCCACCTAGTCTGTGTTGATAATGTCGACTTGTATCCACTGATTTTCCCATGCCGATTGTGACCCGTTGATCTGATCATCGGTGATCGCTGATCGGAGGTGTCCAACACCAATTGCCACTGCCCGAAGTCATTTCTTCTTGCTGATTTATAATTTGCAGCTTAGAGCTGCACCATTGATTGGCCAGATCTAATTACTAATGTACATTCTTGAGTTTTAAGCCTATGATAATGCTTTTTCATGGTTTTTGATGTGTTTTACCCTCCCAATAGTGCATTTTTTCCCTTCCAAGGGCTCTCCTCCATTGCTTGTTTCAATCTTTGGATGATCTTAAGAACTTTTGAAGACTTAGGGAGTGCTTTGGAGCATATTTGGATCCATTTGCATGACTTTAAGCAAACTTTGGAGACTTTGGGAGTTTTTGGATCCATTTTTGGGCTAAACGCCAACAAAGCTAACAGGAGTAACCATTTTTGGAGATTCCTTCGATAGCTTCAGTTGACACCATAGTGGAGACAATTGAGCATATACCTATAGGCAAATCCATAGAGGAGGTATCCATAGATGAAGCACCCAAAGTTATGGAAAAGTTTCCATATGATGATTGCCTACACAAGGTTGATGAGGTGCGAGGAGACATGGAGGTATCCACTATTGATGAGGTACCATGAGACATATCCACCATTGATGAGGTGCTTGGAGACATAAAGGGATCTATAGATGTGACTGAGTTTACAGATGATAGCCACACAAAATAGTTTCGTTAGTTCTAATTTGGTCTTCTAACCTTGGAAAAGAAGGTCATGATAGTGTGAGAGGCCATTCTATAGTAGAATGAGGAGTAATGGTACAACTAGGATACACATCGAAGCATCAAATAAACCCTCTTTAGACATACATAGATGGGTCTTGTAGAACTAGTAGATTTCCTCTGCATGTTGGAGAGGGAGAGGCAGAGTTACCTAGACATATCTCATGTATTGACCATGATTGTGAGATGAGGCAAAATGAGTTTCATAGAGCGCAACATTCACATGTTGTATTTGTTGCGTGTATGAGTACACATGCATTTGACCTTTCCCTTGGGGTGGGATGGTCTGAGATTCTAAGATGGTACCTAGTGGAGTGGGCTAGATTTATGGACATGATGGTAGTTGGGACTAAAACTAAGCAAGATATTCTAGAAATTGGTGATATTGGAGGCCTAGGATGGAATTGGGATCTAGGAGGGGCTTCCTATCATATACTTGAGATGCAGGATGACGATTTTTTGGATTTAGGTGGGGTTCCCCACAAGACCATGGATGTTGATGGTGAGGGAATTGGTAGTGTGACAAATCGAGTTACTCAACATCCACACCCTTTCAGATCTTCGTCAACATTAGTGATAGGAGTCACATGATGATCAACATACTCTAGTAGGGTTTTTTCAGATGAGGCCGCATTGGTATGCTACTAGATAGCACATTGTGTGGGGCTAAGGGTTCTCTCTATTTATGTGGGGCACAATGGTCATGGAGGAGAAACAAAGTGGTGGCATTGCCACTAGTACATAGGAGGATTCACCCCTTGTTTCTTTCAGGCAGATTTTGGAGGCAAAGCCAATACATAAGAAGGTATGGTGATGCAATAATGGAGGTGGTGATAGAGGTAAGGTGCTGGATCATGTACTATCTTAGATTTATACCATGGCATCTAGTGGCATGTCGAAGCATGCAACATCAAGCAATGGTTTGTAGGTGAGCATGTAGATGCATGGCAGTGTGTTGGGGTGCGTAGATTTGCACCATGGAGTGGGAGGAGTGACTTAACCCACATCAAATTTTCTAGTGGAGTGGCAGATCATTGACACATATGGGATGCCATATGGTATAGGGTGGTATCACAGTGAGCGTTGATATCCAGTGGTGTACAGATTTGTGCCTCAGATTTCAATGTTATGTAGAGGAGTGAAGGGGTGCATAGTTATGTATGACAAAGCATGATGATGTACAATAGGTTGTTGGAGTGTTTCCACCAGAGAGATCTCTTGATGGGGATGTTAGGCACACCATTAGGGTTGGAACACCGATATCTAGAGAGAGATATGATCACACAAATTACTGTGAGATTCCATTTATCATTCTCCAACATTGCACATTGATACATGGGACTTGGATATTGTTTTTTGATTCTCTCATCATAAGCAATAGGACCTAGGAGGTTCATTTAAGATAGTTGGACAAGAAACAATGCATCAGGAGAGAGGCTTTATAGTCTTGGCATATGGTTAAGGTGTGAGTTGGCAAGTGTAGGCTTGGGGATGGTTCGATATGCTACAAGGGTAGCATGTGCTCCACCCTTGAGCCCACATTTAGGGGGATGAATGCCACCTATTGGGTGAGACATTATGATATGTGTGAGGAGCACATACATTGATTGGTGGACTATTCTTGTAGGTGTATGTTTAGACACTAGGCAGTTTTTGGTAGCATCTATAGGAGACGGGATAACAGATCTCACTGTGTGGTATGAAAGGCACATGGAAATGTTGCACACGCTGGACTAATTTAGGATGTATAGAGTACATATACTAATTGCATGCAAGGACTCAAGAGATGGTACGAGTTGGTGCTAGAAGTTGTCAAGACTTTGTTGCATCCAACATGGCTATGGGACGCAGGAATTCAGTTGGATGATTGGTCACTCTATTTTGTGACGAGTGGGATCAGGGCAGAGAGTGACTCATCTTAGTCTTGGTTTGACATATGCGAGAAAACCAAATCCTTCGTCACATGGAAAAGCCAATTTTCCTTGTTACTACTATGGATTAAGATTAGAATTAGATGGCTAGACATTGATACCATGGAGATGCGAGGGCATCATGAGTTTGGCCTTCACAATTTTTTTGCCATCAGGTTCCACGAGAGGAGGATACAATGCACATGATGGCAAGTTTGTGATAGTCAGAGTGGTGAAATGTCAGCATGCTGGCACCATTCTCATACTGGCATTGCATCTGGCCATCATAAGATTTCATGATTCATCTACCCATAGGGGTGATATGGTTGCTACATGAGGATATCATTTAGATATTCCATTTGAATCTATTGGTTTTCTATTGGCATAGGGGAATTCACTAGCATGGCAGGTTAGTCAGTAGGAGGATACTAGGGGAAGTTCATGTGGGAGAGACTTCATCCACAAAGGATTGTGTTGTGTGTTCAAGAGTTTACTCTTGGAGTGCATGAGGTGGACTACTCAGTAGGGAAGTGTGATTGGGAGTTAGTCATGGTCCTACATTGTCATGATTCTCTACGTATTAATAATATGTAGAGGGCTTCTGGTACTTGTATTTGGTTAGACAATGAGTGGATCAAATTGTTCTTCACATTGATTAAGATGGCTTGGAATCCTGGTATCGAGGGATTCCTTCTATTGGAAATACTAAGAGTGGGGTGAATCAATATTTATTTTCAATTGTTATTATTACTAGTTTATATTCTTTACAATTTTAATCAAATAAATGATTTTATTAAATATAGAAAAAGATTGAATACAATATCTGATGAGTTTTCCCAAGCACCAAATTGGAATTTGATGAGGCTCCAACCTTTAGGGCTCCGACCCTATCTTACCAAGGCACCAACCTTGAATTTAGGAGTAGCAACTCCAAGAACACCAATCCTTCCAATTTTGAGGCGCTAACCACAAGGGTTCCAACCCTATAGATTTATTCTATCAAGAAATGTTGGACTGTAATATACATATTCAAGGACTTCATTACAAAATATTTTTCTTGTAGTCTTTGTAATAGATCGCTTGTCTACGCTATGGCTTCACTTCAAGTTTGAACCTTCAAGATGAATCAATTCAAATGATTGTCCTCCCGCTTTGTCTTCCACTTCCTTCTTCGCTCGGGCTTTGAATTCCTTTGTCTCTTCAAGTTCACGAGTTGTGAACTTCTTTGATTCTAGTTGGGTGTGGAGCCTGATTATCTTCTATATTCAAAGGTATCGCCACATTGGACCCCAATTCGTAATGGTGTGGCAAATTTGCTCGTAAAATATACACTGCAGGGGGGCTACTGCGACCTTTGGGAGCCCCACCCTGGCATGGGATCAGGGGTAGTGCCCCCGAAGCTAAAAGTAGATGTAAAATTGCATTGTAAAATGTTGTAATTTCGTAGTCAATCTGGGTCATGCATTACATGGAGATCTGATGGTAAAAGTTATGTTTAATTTAGTGTTTTTTCCCTAGAAGGCAACCCATCACTATATATGAGGGAATTGCATTGCCTCTATGTATATATGTATTATGAGTGAGGAGGACAGAAGAGATTGAGAGTGAAGACATAATTACAGCATATCTATTGTAGGTTATATCTCTTCAGTTTGCTAGATAATATAAAAGGAAGGACTAGATGTTTCTTCGGGGACGTAGCCCAAACTGGGTGAACCACGTATATCCGTGTCTCTCTTGTGTTATGCATTTTCTGTGTTTATATTTTTGCAACATTTTATGTGTTGCATTGTTCTGTAATATATAATTTTCTAACAACTAGTATCAGAGCCGAAGGCCTATTTAGCTTATAAACTCACAAGAGAGAAGGGTTCCTAGTTCAAGTGGGAGCAATGGCAGAAGATGGTAGTTTTAGGCTCAAAAAATTTAACGGTAAAAACTATTAGCCATGGAAGATGCAGATGGAACATTATCTGTATCAGAGAGATCTGTACCAACTAGTGAGCAGAAAGTCAAAGAAGCTGACGAGTATGACAAACACAAAATATGATATTCTTGACAGAAAGGCACTTAAAATAATACGGTTGTGCTTAGTGACATCAATAGCCTTTAATATTTCAAAGGAAACGACAATATAGGGTTTAATGTTGACTTTGGCCAAACTATATGACAAACCCTCGGTCTCAAATAAGGTATTTCTTATGAAGCATTTATTTAATATGAAAATGTTAGAAGGTGGATCTATTGCTGATCATTTGAATGAATTTAATACAATTACCAGTCAGTTAAGTTGTGTAGGGGTAAATTTCGATGATAAATTTAGGGCTCTATTATTTCTGTGCTCATTGTTAGAAAGTTGGAATGGTTTGGTTATGCCATTAGTAACCCTGTCTCTGGATCTATCACTTTAAAGTTTGATGATGTTGTTGGTGCAATCCATAGCTAGGAAATACGATGGAAAAACTCTCATGAGACATCAGGTAATGCTTTGAATGAAGAGACTAGGGGAAGAAAAATGGAAAGAGGAAAGAGCCCTAGATATCACAGTAATTCAAGAAAAGACAAATCCAAGTCCATATCGAGGATAGTGTGCTGGAAATGTGGGAAGAAAGGACACCTGAAGAAAGACTACAATTATTGGAAGGGAAAAGAAGGAGACGCATAACAAGAAAACAATCATGAAGCGAATGTGACAGGTGATGTGTTGCAATATGCTTTAATTCTTTCATTAGAAAATATTATTGATGCCTGGGTGGTAGATTCAAGGGCCTCATCCCATGCCACACCTGATAGGAAACATTTTCATGATTATGTTCAAGGAGATTTTGGACAGGTTCGGTTGGGTGATGATAAGCACTTTAAAATCAATGGAATGGGTATTGTTTTCATAAAATAGCATAATGGAATTCAATGGCTATTGAAGGAGGTAAGGCATGTTCCAAATCTAAAGAAAAATCTTATTTCAATAGGGTAGTTAGGAGGTGAAGGTTGTGTGACTAATTTTACAGATAAAGCTTGGAAGGGCACTAAAGGATCCTTGGTAATAGCAAAATAAGATAAGGTTGGTACATTATATTTATGTAATGGTATTTCTAATTCTGTTAGTACTTTAACCTCTACAGGAGAAGATATCGCATTGTGGCATCATAGGCTTGGGAACATGAGTGAGAAGGGGATGCAAATTCTTCAGAGAGAGCCATATTCCTCAGAGTTGGGAAAGAAAATAAGAGCGAAAAAATAGAGCTTGTGCATACAAATGTATGGGGACCTGCTCAAGTATCATCTCATGGTGGTTCTCGTTATTATGTTACTTTTATTGATGATGCAACCAGAAAAACCTGGATTTATTGTATTTGAAATAAATCTGATGTATTTGATACTTTCAATAAATGGAAAGCTTCGGTTGAAAATGAGACAGGAAAAAGGTTGAAGTGTCTCAGATTAGACAATGGAGGTGAATATTGTAGCAAAGGGTTTGATAAGAACTATTGAGAGAATGGAATTTGCAGAGAGAAGACAGTTCCAAGAACACCACAAGAAAATGGTGTGTCAAAAAGGATGAACAAGACAATCATGGAGCCCGCAAGGTGCATGAGATTGCATGGAGGATTTCCTTTACAATTTTCGGCATATGTTGTAGATACTGCTATTTATCTAATAAGCATAGGGTCTTCAAGTTCCTTGGATGGTGGTATTCTAGAGGAGGCATGGACAGGTAAAGAGGTAAACTACTCATTTTTAAAAACTTTTGGTTGTGAAGCCTTTGTCCACATTAATAAAGAAAATAGAACAAAGCTTGAGGCAAAATCAAAAGAAATATACTTTTATTGGATATGGTGCTAATGATTTTGGTTATCGCTTTTATGATTATGAAAAACACAAAACCATTAAGAATGGAGATGTCATATTCAATGAAAAGGTATTTTATAAGGATCAATTGCAGGAAAAGAAACAAGAAAAAGAAAATAGAGAATAGACAATGCTTGATGAGATCATAGAAAAAGTGATGGTGTCTAAAAATCATAATGATTAACACCCAGAACAAAAACCACAATAACAATAAGTAACTCAAACGCCTGAAAGTGGTGTTAGAAGATCTACCCGGATAAGTAGACCTCCTGAGCGATACTCTAATTCATTATATTATGTATTATTGATTGATTCTGGTGAACTAGAATGTTATGAAGAAGTAGTGTAGGTAGAAACCATGAAGAAATGGGAGCGAGCCATAAAAGAAGAGATGGACTCCTTAGCACATAAGCAGACTTAGGAGTTAGTCAAGTTGCCTACGGGTAAAATAGAATTGCATAATAAACGGGTTTACAAGCTGAAGGAAGAAGATGGAAGTAGAAAAAGGTATAAAGCTAGACTAGTGGTGAAAGTGTTTGCATAGAAAAAGGGTATAGACTTTGATGAGATATTTTCTCCTATTGTTAAAATGACTTCAATTAGAACTATTTTAAGTCTAATAGCAGTTGAAGATTTGCCTCTTGAGCAGTTAGATGTAAAGACAACTTTTCTCCATGGGGATTTGGAGGAAGAGATATATATGCAGCAGCCACAAGTCTATGAGGCAAAAGGGAAGGAGAAACTAGTGCGTAGGTTGATGAAGAGCTTGTATGGCTTAAAACAGGCTCCAAGGCAATGGTATCTAGAATTTGATAGGTTTATGTCTAAACAAGGTTATACTAGATATCACTCTGATCATTGTGTTTACCTCAAAAGACAAAATGATGGAAGTTATATTATATTGTTATTGTATGTAGATGACATGCTTGTTGCAAGTTATAACATGAAAGGAATAAATGTGCTCAAAATAAAATTGGCAAAATTGTTTGCAATGAAGGATTTGGGTGCTGCAAAACAAATCCTTATTGTGAGAATAACTAGAGACAGGAAGAATCGCAAATTAACATTGTCTCAGAGTGAGTACATACAAAAGGTGCTGAAAAGGTTTAATATGTAGAATACAAAACCAGTTAGTATACCTTCGGCTAGCCATTTCAAACTAAGGAAATTTGAACCAAGACTCATGAAGAAATGGCTGATATGTCTCAAGTTCCATATGCATCAATAGTTGGAAGTTTAATGTATGCAATGGTATACATAAGGCCTGATATTACACATGCAGTGGGAGTTGTAAGCAAGTACATGAACAATTGAGGAAAAGAACATTGGATAGAAATAAAGTGGATTCTCAGGTATTTGAGAGGTGCCACAAATCAAGCATTATGCTTTGGTGGTTCAAACATTACTCTACAGGGATATGTTGATGTAGATATGGTGGGTGATAGAGATAACAAGAGCAGTGCCATAGGGTATGTGTTTACTGTAGGTGGAATAGCTGTTAGTTCGGTCTCAAAACTGCAAAGTGTTGTTGCACTCTCAATAATAGAAGCAGAGTATGTTGTTGCTACAGAGGCTAGTAAAGAAATGATTTGGTTACAAAGGCTTCTGGATGAATTGGGTAAGAAGAAGTAGTTGGGTAGGTTATACAGTGACAACCAGAGTGCCATACATATTGCAAAAAACTTTGCATTTCAATCCAAGACTAAACATATATAGCTCAAGTACCATTTCATTCAGTTAGCATTAGAAGATGGAAAAGATACACACTATCCAAAATCCTGGAGATATGTTAACAAAAGTTGTAACCAGGGAGAAACTGAGAGTTTTCTTAGTTTCACTTGGTCTTCAATGATGATGAAGAATATGAGAAAAAACCATGTCCAAAGTGGAGTCATTGTCCAGCAAATGAAGCAGCGGTGGAATTCCTATAATGAGTCTCCAAGTGGGAGATTATTCAGTGTGGAGCCTGATTATCTTTTGTATTCAAAGGTATTGCCACATTAGACACCAGTTTGTAATGGGGTAGCAAAGCTGCCTGTAAAATATATGCTGCAGGTGGGATCTAGAAGGGGGGCTATGACCTTTGGGAGCGCCCCCCGGTAGGTGATCGGCGGCAGCACCCCCGAAGATAAAAATAGATTTAAAATTGCCTTGTAAAATGTTGTAATTTTGTATTCAATCTGGGCCATTCATTAGGCAGAGATCTGATGGTAGAAGTTATGTTTAATTTATGGTTTTTTGTCCTAGAAGGCAACCCCTCACTATATATGAGGGAATTGTATTGCGTCTATATATATCTATATTCTTAGTGAGGAAGAGAATGGAGATTGAGAGTGAAGAGGGAATTAAAGTGGATATGTTGTAGCTTGTATCTCTTAAGTTTGCTAGATAGTATAAAAGGAAGGAATGGCTATTTCTCTTAGGACGTAGCCCAAACTGGGTGAACCACATATATCTATGTCTCTCTTGTGTTATGCGTTTTCTATGTTTATATCTGTACAATATTTTATGTGTTCCATTACTCTGTAATATATAATTTTCTAATAATTCTTCTTTGTGCCGATGCCCAATCAATCCTTAAGGTGAGATTTTATAACTTGTATTTATACGAGTTTCCCCAATACCCAAAAGACATGCTCATTTGAAAGGATAGGCCAACTTATGGAAATTCATCAAATTACTCATAAGCCTATTTTATTTATGGAATATTTTATAGGAGATATTGTACCCAAAGAGGTCGCACATCCACATCATCAATCGCAATCCCAACTCTTAACATCACCGATATAACATAGTTGATATTTATATCACTGATGAAACAAACATGATTTAATATTAAACCATCATCAATAGATCTGTCAGGTTCACAACTAATATCGAAATCGGTGGTTGGGTTCACAAGACTTATCGCAATCAACGGTTGGGTTCACAAGTCTTATCGCACTCGGCGGTCTGACAGTGACAACCCTTATGATTTGCATAACTTCCCTAATACCTGGACGTGATATTACATAAAATAATATTATGTGCAGCTATCAGGTCCGCGTATTAGATCACAATCAACGTTTTGACATCCTTTGAAACTTGTGATACCTACAGATGCGATATTTCATTAATTCATGCTATAATTGTGTATCAGGTCCACAATTTATATCACAATTGGTGGATTTGTATGTGACAAGGTTGTAAGGTTAGCAATATGGTGGATGCGATATTGTTTAGGGCGTGTTGTAATGGGACCACCATTGGTCTGTAACTCATATCGTAATTAGGGCTTTTAGCAGTGTTTACATAGCTTAATATAATCAAACTGTCGGTGCAATTTATGCTGATATTATATATTGTCAAAAGGGTTCCATGGTTTATTACTTCCTCGCATATGACTCTTACTGTTGACATATGCGATAGATCTACATTGTCTTGGCTCGTCGCTCCTATGGTTTCTCATTACTCCTATGACTTTTGATACACTACTTCGATAGGTCTTCTTTCGATTATCTCTTCTCTACTCCACTAGCTCTTCTTTCGATGGCTCTCCTTTGATGGCTTTCAATGAATTCTTCCTACTCCTGTTGCTTCACAGATCTACTCTCCTTGACTTCGCATCATTATTTACTATCTAGAATATTTCCATATTGATACCAATGAAAATATATGTCAACAATCTCCCCATTTTTCATTGGTGGAAATATTCTTCTTCTCTCCCCGTTTGACATCAATGGAAAAGGAGTGCACATAGACTCCCCCTATTGAACTATTCCCCCTGTCAAACTTATCCCCCTGTCATGTGGCATATTAAGAATTGGTTTAGTGTGTGCTAAAGAAATAACTCCCATATTTTGATGGAGATGTTCAAATGCTTCTTGAGGAAGAGGTTTTGTGAAAATATCTGCAATTTGTTACTTGGTATTGATATATTCCAACTTGATGTTTTTTTCAACCACTTGTTCACAAAAAAATGATACTTGATTTTATATGTTTGGTTTTTGAATGCACCGCTAGATTTTTACTAAGACTAGTAGCACCTGCGTTATCACAATCGATGGTGATTGGTTGTTTAGTTTCTATGTTGACATCCTTCAAGGCTTCCTTCAGCCATAGTATTTGTCTACAACATTCAGCTACGGCTATATATTTGGCTTTAGTTGTAGAGAGAGATATAGATGATTTTTTTTGGTGAACTAAACTACTAGGCAATATCCCATAAAAAAATGCATTTCCACTAGTGCATTTACGATCATCCATGCTTCCAGCTCAATCAACATCGGTATAAGTTGCCACTGTAATATTTATGATTTTGGGATACCAAAGACCAAAGTCAGAGGTTCCTGTCAAGTATCTAAGAGTTATTTTGATAGCCAACATGTGGGACTTCTTAGGAACTAATTGAAATTTTCCCACCATTCCCATTGCTTGCATAATTTTGGGCCTTGTAGCCATCAAGTATAAGAGAGCTTCAATTATTGACATGTAAAGAGTTGCATCTACTGGGGGGGGGAATCATCACCTTTGCTTAGTTTGCAGATTGTAGTCATCGGTGTGCTCATAGGTGCACATTCTTCCATTCCATATATTTTAAGCATATCTTTGAGATATTTGTTTGAGAGATAAACATGTCTGTTGTGGTTTGCAATACTTGTAGTCCAAGGAAGTAAGATATCTCACCAATCATTGACATTTCAAATTCTTTTGACATATTTTGAGCAAACTCATTGCTCATTTCATAATTATTGCTAGCAAAATTTAGATCATCAACATATACAAGGCTGATTAGTAAGTTATCCTCATCCATCTTCATGTAGAGATTACTTCTTTCCACCCCCTTTTTGAAGTTTTAATGTTGTATATAGTGATCCAGTCTTGCATACCATGCTCTAGGATCTTGTTTCAAACTGTATAATTCCTTTTTCAACTTACATAGAATGTCTTTTCCTTCTTCTAGATCAAAACCTTCTGGTTGCTCCATGTAGACATCTTTGTTGAGTTCCCCATTCAGAAATGTTGATTTTACGTCAATTTGATATAATTTGAATCCTTTTGAGCATGAAAATGCCAAGAATATCCTTATAGCTTCCATATGAGCTACTGTTACAAAGTTTTCTTCAAAGTCGACTCCTTCAATTTGTGAATATCCTTTACAAACAAGTCCCTTAAGTCTGATGATTTGTCCATCTTCATTAATTTTTTTTTTGAACACCCACTTAGTTCCAATTATTTTTTTATCCTTTAGATGAGATACCATCTCCCATGTCTCATTTTTCTCAATTTGAGACATTTCTTCTTCCATGACTCCCACCCAATGACGATCCTTGCTTGAGTAAAAGTTTTTGCTTCTATCACAAATAGGAGAGAAACATCATTTCTCTTTGGTCTGCTTGTCATCCTTCTTCGAATTTGTATTCCTTCATCTACATTCCCAATAAATTTCTATTTTGGGTGATT
Organism: Pinus taeda; assembly: GCA_000404065.3. Taxonomy (NCBI): domain Eukaryota; kingdom Viridiplantae; phylum Streptophyta; class Pinopsida; order Pinales; family Pinaceae; genus Pinus; species Pinus taeda. The sequence goes on from APFE031395404.1 coordinate 68,319, forward strand.
CTTTTGGAGGATTTTCACTTTTAAAGGAGTTTGAGATGATTCTTTTTGTTTTTGTTTTTCTTGATATTTTTCTTCCTTTTCAAGTTCTTCTTCACCTTCTTCAATAAAGGGATCAATTTCATGATCTTCAATTTTCTTTTCTAGAATCCATTCATCAATCTTCACATCACAGCTTTCCACTATTTTCTGTAGTCAATTATTGTAGAATTGTAAGATTTGCTTCTCGTAGAATATCCAAGAAATATTCCTTCGTCAAACAGCAAATCAAATTTTCTAGGTGAGTCGTCATTGTTCTTTATGAAGAATTTGCTTCCAAAAATCCTGAAGTATTTTATTGAAGCATGTCTTCCTTTCCATAATTCATAAGGAGTCTTTTCATTATTTGGTCTTAGTTGAGTTCGAATCAAGGTATAAATTGTTGTTCTGATTGCTTCCTTCCAAAATTTTGGATGCGAGTCAACTGCAACATAGTTCTGGCTATTCCTTAAACAGATCAGTTTCTCAGTTCAACTACTTCGTTTTGTTTAGGTGCTCTAGCAATGCAGAGCTCTTTTTCGATTCCATGTTCTGTACAGAATTCATCAAATTCTTTTGATGTAAATTCTCCTCCTATATCTGTTCTAAGACATTTAATTTGGGAATTATTTTCATTTTCTACAAGAGATTTAAGATTATTAAAACATTCAAATGCTTCAGATTTATATTTTATGAAATATACCCACATCATTCTAGTATAGTCGTCAACAAATAAATAAAAATACCATTCTCCTTGGAGTGCTCGAGTTCTAGTTGGCCCACATAAATCTATATGAATTATCCCTAGAGGTTTCGACATGGAGAACTCCTTAGCCTTATGGTTGGTTCTAGTTTACTTTCCAGGTTCACATGGGCCACATACAACTTGACTTGGTTTTGCCACCTTTGGAATGCCCCTTGCTGCATTGATTTTGTTGATATTGATCAAGTTACCAAAACTTGTATGCCCTAGTTGTTTATGCCGCAACCAACTTTCACCTGTTCGACTTAGATATCATTTATCTTCTTGAATTTTGTCTAGAATGTAGATGTTATCTCATGTTCTAACTCCTTTTGCTGACAAGTTCTCCTCAAGAAGAGTTCCTTATTTCACCTTTTTTGGTGCTGAAGACAACATTATGTCCTTGATCGCAAATTTGGCTAACACTCAAGAGATTGTGTTTGAGCCTATCTAGTAGAAAATCATTTTGAGCCTTTCCTCTTCCATTAATAAGGGTAACGATTTCTTTTCCAACAATTTTGGCAGAATCGCTCCTAGGGTATACATTTCCTTAATGAGAAAAACTTCCTTTTGTCACCTGTCATATGTCTAGAGCACCAACTATCCACAAACCAAAGATTTTTTATGTTGTGAGTACATAATGCCAAGCCACATTTATCCATATTGGGATTTTCATATTTTTATTTTCTACTTTTGAGGGGGCAAATTTGTTCATTATGTCCGTTATCATTACATAATGAGAAAATTGGATCAAATTTAGCCAAAGGTTCAAACAAGTTGAAAGTCTTGATTTGTCCTTGCCCTTTAAGACTACATGGTCTATTTGTTTGATTCTTCAATCTTGGTTCTTCATTCTCACGAGCCACGAAATTTTTAGCTTGATGGCCAAAATTTTCACAATAATAACACTGTCCAAGAAAGATAGTTTGGTACATATTATAATAGCCATGATTTGAATAGACCTTCTTCCTTGGAGTTTCTCTTTCTTCATTTTTTAGATTTGAGTCGGGCCTTTGATGAAATGATTTTTCTTCTTTTGGATTTGTGCAAAGTACATTGGCATAGCTTCCTGTATTATCCTTGGCACTTGATGAAAAACTGATCCCGGACTTGTCACTTTGAGATTTTTGAGTGTTGATAATGTGATCAAGTGTTTAATAACTTTGCCAAATTCTTTTGATTTGTTCCACTTCATTTATGAGAGATACTATTTCAGCTTCATGTCTTTCACATATAATGTCCTCCTTTCCTTTAGCTTCCTCTTTTTTCATTTTAAGAGAGATAACCTTATATTGTAACTCCTAATTTTCTTCAATGGTACTTATCAGTAATTTATTTGTATCTTCCTCATTTTCCTATCTCGGTTCATCATCTTCAGTGAATGCCATTAATAGTACTTCCTTTCTTCTAGCATAGTCATTTTCATCATCTGATTCATCATTACTTTCTTTATGATGGAAGATATCTTTGGATGATTTCTTCTTGATGACCACATATTCATCCTCATCAGATTCATCTTGTTTAGAGAGGAAATTCTTCTTAGTAAATCCTTTCTTTTTGTACACCCTTCTTTCCTCATTATCACCATCATGCTTATGAGGACATTTTTCAGAGTAATGACCTATTGTTCCACAGTTGAAACAAATAAGAGGATGTTTTCCCCTTAGTTTGGATCCTTTATTTAGTCTTCGTCCAAATTGTGCCAATTTGGATTCAACATCAAAGTCATCATTGCTGGTATTCCATCACTTTCCCTTTTTTGATTTTGAGTCCTTGAATGCTGCATCTTTGGAACTTGGGATTCCTTTTCTCATCTCATAGGCAGTGAGGATCCCATGAGATTCATCCATTTTGAGAGTGTCTAGTTCCTTCATTTCTTCTATAGCACATATTTTGGAGTCAAATCTATCTAGGAGAGATCTTAAGAACTTTTGAACAACAGTTCTTTCCTCAATCTTTTCTCCCAATCCTTGAAGAGAGTTAACTACTTCAGCTACTCAGAGGAAGTATGATGCAATATCTTCTTCATCTTTCATATTCAGACTTTTGAACTACCTCCTATGAGTTTGAATCTTTTCGTTCTTAACCTTGGATTCCCCATCATATAAGCTAACCCGTTTATCCCATACTTCTTTGGCCGAGTCACAATTCAAGACTTTTGTAAACTCGGAATCAATAATTGCATTGGTAATGGAATTTAGTGCTTTGGCATTGGAAATGTACACTTTCCTTTCATCTTGATCAGTAGGGAGAGAGGGAGGAGCATTGTACCATTTAGAACAATGTTTGAAACTTTAGGTCCAAGGGACATTAAGTAGTAAGACATTATCTTTTTCCAAAAACCAAAATTATTACCATCAAACAAGGAAATCCTTCATGCTATCGTTTCTTGAGTCTTCATTATAACTAAGAATCCTTCTTCTAGCTATTAGGCTGATTTTGAAGAAGTTGAATCTGATACCAATTGTTGGAAACAATGAGATGGGGATGAATCAATATTTCTTTTCAGTTGTTATTATTACCAATTTAGATTCTTTACAATTTTAATCAAGGAAATGATTTTATTAAATATAGAAAAAGATTGAATACAATATCTCGTGAGCTTTGCCAAGCACCAACTTGGACTTTAATGAGGCTCCAACCTCTAGGGCTCTGACCATATCTTACCAAGGCATCAACCTTGAATTTAGGAGCACCAACTCCAAGGACACTAATTATGAGGAACCAACCCCAAGGTCTTCGACCCTAAAGATTTATTCTTTCAAGAAATGTTTGATTGTAATATACTACTTCCAAGGACTTGTTTACAAAATCCTATCCTTGTAGTCTTTAGAACATGTCGCATGTTTGTGTTCTGGCTTCACTTCGGGTCTGGACCTTCAATATGAATAAGATCAAACGATTGTCCTCCCATCTATGTTTTGCTTCCTTCTTCCCTCAGCCTTTGGCATCCATTGTCTCTTCAAGTTCACAAGTTGTGAACTTCTTTGATTCTTCTCTGTGCCGATGCCCAATCAATCGTTAAGGTGAGGTTTTATAACTTGTATTTATAAAGGTTTACCCAATACTCAAAAGACACCTTAATTTAAAAGGGTAGGTTGGCTTATGGATATTCATCCAATTACTCATAAAATTATTTTATTTACAAAATATTTTATAGGAGAGATCGTAACCAAAGAGGTCTCGCATCCACGTCATCAATCGCAATCGCAACTTTTGGAGGTCCCACAATCGTAACCCTTAACATCATCAATGTAATATGGTCTATATTCATATAGCCTATGAAACAAACATGATATAAAATTAAACCATCATCAATAGATCCGTTGGGTCCACAACTAATATCACAATCGATGGATGGGTTCACAAGAGTTATCGCAATCGACGGTCGGGTTCACAAGTCTTATTGCAATCGACAGTCTCGCAGTGACAACCCTTATCATTTGCGTAATTTCCTCGATGTCTCGAGGCGATATTACATAAATATATATTCTATGGAGATATCAGTTCCACTTATTATTTCGAAATTGGCTTTTTGACATCTATTTGAAACTTGTGATTCCTGTAGATGTGATATTTCATTAATTCATGCTATAATGGTGTAACGGGTCTAAAATGTTATATCACAATCGATGAATTTGTATGTGAAAAGGTTCTAAGGTTAACAATATGGAAGATACGATATTTTTTAGGGCGTGTTGTAATGGGACCATCGGGTCTGTAACTCATATCATAATCAGGGGTTATATCAATGTTTACATAACTTAATATAATCGGACCACCGAAAAGCTTTTTGGCAATATTATATGCTGTCGAAAGAGTTCCCATGGTTTATGAATTCCTTTGATATGGATCTTACTCTTGGCATATTCAATAGATCTGCATTGTCTTGGCTCGTCGCTCCCATGGTTTCTCTTTACTCCTACAACTTCTGATACACTGCATCGATAGCTCTCCTTCCAATTAACACTTCTCTTCTCTGATAAATCTTCTTCCAGTGGCTCTTCTTTGATAGCTTCTGATGAATTCTTCCTACTCTTGTTGCTTCATGGATCTGCTCGGCTTGGCTTCACATCATTATTTACTATCCAGAAATTTCCATATTGACACCAATAACAATCTAGATCAACACCTTCATGTCGAGACAATGCTGAGATTGGGGATGACTGAGTGGTACATTTGGGACCCTGGTATTATTGATAGTTACAATGGTGATCAACAGATAAAGAGGGAACTTATTCACTCATTGTTTGAGCAAAATCATTTTTTTGCGAGGAGGACTGTAATAAATTAATAATTTTGCTAAGGAAAGTTCTCAATTTTGTGATTTTAGTGAATAATAAATATTTTTAGTTATCTAAAATTAGGAGAAATAGGTTGTGGAGGTATTAAATAAATTTTGGAGAAAAGAAAATGGTTGGGACATAGGAAGAGAAGAAAAATAAAGTGAACATAAGTTGTGGAGTTTACCAAAAAGGTAAATTGAACCATGGGAAAATTCAAACCATGGTTTCAAAGTATAGTGTGAGAGAAATTGAACCATGATATGAGGAAGGGAAATCAACAATAAAAGGAACGCTAGAGCGTTGTTTTGATGATTCTATTTGGCGATTTGATTTCGTAATCAGAGTGTTTACTTGAGCTACTTAGCCAAGTCAACCAATTCACTTTAGCACAAAGGATTTCCAATCACAAATTCCACCATAATTTCGGAGAATTCTAAGTGTCTCCCTCGTGAGGATTTGGTGGAATTTATTTCAGGACTTCTCTTCGAATTTATTGCAAAATATTGACACATAAATTTTCTATTTCTCGGTGCAAAAGGTAAACCACAAAGGTTATTTGGAGGATCATATTTCTATTGCAGGTTTCAGGTATTTCTAGGAGATTTTCTATTGGTCAGAGGAGGAGTTTGGCACCATTTCTAAGAGTTGTTCTTGTGTCTTTTAGCTAGACTATATTTTCTCTTATAGAGCCTGTGCAAAGGTTGGAGAATAGAGTTTTTGTTGGTATTTGGTTTTGGTATTTTCTGACAGTTTTTAGTTGGGAGTGGTAAGTATTTATCGAAGGATATTTGTGCACAATTTATCATCTACTTGTAGGATATTTTTATCATTTCTCAATAGTTTTTCTTTGGTTGGGCGCAAAACTATATAGCTGGGACTTTTGCACTATATGGTGCTTTTCTGATTAGTGGGAATCCGCCCAAGATTTTTCTGGGTTTTTGTGGGATTTGTGAGAGGATTTCGTGGTTAAAATTTCAGAATTTTTTGGTGCATTTCAAAGGAATGAATTGTAGTTCTTATCCAACATCAACAATAGTATTGTCTGGGTAATTCACACTTTTTGGGGCTGTCCAAGTCAACTGGAACTAGTCCACTATTTTTCTGGTTTTGGTAGATTTGGCTGCACTAAAATTTTAGTTAATTTTGTAGAATTTTTAGAGTAGATTTGTGGGCATAAATCATAGTTCACCTCACGCAACAACAACAGTAGAATTGCTGGGAAGTAATTCACAAGTGTAGCTTATTGATTTCTAGTTCTATTTTGGAGGCCCGATTTATTATTGGAGCGGATATTCTATGGCTATCACTGCAATTATTTCTATCAAGAGATTTGTATTTAATTGCTCTGGTAAATAAACAAACTGTCCAATTCACCATTTCTTGTGCTATCTGCAATTCTGGCGTTTATGGGTTTATTTGGAAATGTTATTTTAATTTTTCTGAAGTTTTGTAGTTCTTATTCTGCAATTTCTTAGAGACGTTTATGGTAGAAAATTTTTAAACAATTTCCTGATAAAATTACGAAAATTTATAAACCGGGAGATCACATGATTTTTGAAAAGATTCTAACCAACACCCTAATGAACAAAATATCATCAATAAAACTTGTCAATAATAAGGGAATATTTGAACACATTATGGAAATGAGATATACATCCACTCAACTAAAAGCTTTAAAGATCATATTCTTAGAGTCTTTCCTCGTCTAATTTGTAGTTGAATCCTTACCTATAAAATATGGGCCATTTAAGATTTCCTATAACACACATAAGGAGAAATGATGGTTAGTTAATGAATTATTGACCATGTGTGTTCAAGAGGACGGGAGGTTTAAATATGAGAGACTAGCAAGTGATCATCTTCTGACTCATGGAAAGGGATGTTTATGAAAAGGAAAGATTGCTCACTATAAGAAAAATCATAAGAAGGTCGTCAATTGTAAAGTTGAAAATAAGGATACCATCAAATGTTTTTTCTACAAGAAGAAAGGACACATCAACAAAGGGTGCTCTAAATACAAAGTTTTTCTCGAAAAGAAAGGTAATATCATTCTTTAGTGCGTAATGAATCTAATATGGTTGATAGTTTTCATATTGTTTTGTGGATTCACTTTGATTTGACAATCCATGTTACCAATTCAATGCTAGGTTTAATCAACCAAAGGAAACCAACCATAGATGATTGTTTCATCTATTGCGCAAACAAGTTGAGTGCATGTGTGGAAGTTAAAGCCTTAAGACTTATCTTCAAATTTGGCCTTGTTATATATCTTGAAGGGACATTTTAGATTCCTTCTTTCTCTAAGAATATTATTTGAGTATTGAGAGTTGTTCTTGAAGATTTTAGCTTCATGTTTACTAATTCTAATTTTAGTATTATCAAGGATTCACTTGTTGTTAGTGATGGAAAACGTGTTGATGGTTTATATAGACTCCATTTAAGCAATTCTTTTGATTCCAAATTTTTTACCTTGTGTGGGAATGTTGGCCTTAAATGTGGTATTACGAATGAAAAATCCCCTTTTCTTTCACAAAAGAGATTGGGACACATCTCTGTAGAGAGAATCAAATGATTAATACATAATGAAATCCTTGAGACTCTTGACTTCTATGGTTTTGGTGTTAGTGTGGATGTATAAAGGTAAAGTAGACCAAAAAAACCAAGGAAGGTGTCATGAGGAGGTTGGAAATATTATAAATCGTACATACCAATATATGTGGACAATTTTCAATTGTGTCTAAATGGTAAGAAATAAATCATCTCATTTATAAATGATCATATGTGATTTATGTATCTTTATTTGTTACTTGAGAAGAGTAAGGCACTAGATTCTTTCAAAACTTATAAGATAGAGGTAGAGAGACGAACCAGAAAAAGATTAAAATTGTGAGATCATATAAAAATTGATAGTATTATGGAAGGTGCATGTGTACAAGAAAAAAAAAATTCTATTTGTGAAATTTCTTAAGCAAAAGGGAATTGTTTTCTAATACATGATTCCCTACTCACTAAATCAAAATGGTGTAGCTGATTGCAGATATTGTGTGCTAATGGACATGATGAGGAGCATAATTAGTAACTCCACTCCCTCATTATCTCTATGGAATGAGGCTTTAAAACTATTTTTATATATAATAAAAAAAACTTCCGAGTAATGCAATTCCTAAAACTCCTTTCATGTTATGGAATGGTTCAAAACCAAGTTCAGGACATGCACACATATGGGGTGGTTCTTTTGAGGTCAAGGTATGTAATCCAATAGATAAAAAGTTTTACCTAGACACAACCAACAGTTTTTTTCATTAGTTATGTAGGAAGATGGAAGGGATTCAAGTTTTATCGTCCTTCCCATACAATTAATATCTTTGTAGTAGGAAATGAAATATTTGCTGAGGATAATGACATTAGTGGGAGTGAACAACCTCAAAATTTATGTTTTGAGGAAATGTGCGCTCGAGTTATGATTCCTACAAATATGGATTAATTAATTGTACTTCAATACCATCTATAATATGTCATTATGGAATAAATAAAATCTAATGGAATGTCACACCACAATAATCATGTTGTCAATGAACCTACTATTCAATTACCAAAAAATGTGGATGAAGAGATAGGACTAAGAAGATCCTGAATAATAAGGAAACCTATAATTTCTTCTCATTAAATTATGTACCTACAATAATCTTACCAAGGCATTGAAACTGTGGAAGATCTAATCTCAATTTCACAAGTCATGAGCAAAGGAAGCTCCATGCCCTAGCATGATGCTATGTTAGAAGAGTTGGAATCAATGACTAATAAACATGTCTAGGATTTAGTCAAATTGCCTAAGGAAGCTAAAGCCATTGGCTACAAATGGGTCTAAGAAAGTATTCATTTGGAAATAAGGATGGTACCAAGAGAGACTTGTTTCCCAATAATTCACTCAGAAATAAGGTATTGATTACCATGAGACCTTTTCTCTAGTTTCTAGAAAGGGCCCACTTCAAATAATCATAGCATTAGTAGATATAGAGTTACATGAAATGGATGTGAAACACAACTTTGTTTAATTGGGATTTAGAGGAAGACATAGGGGCTTCACTAGGGGAGCAATACCATACCAAGTGTGTTAATATTGGGGGATATATATTGAGGAAAAATGACATAATATATTGGGGGGTATATAGGGGGTAAAAGGTTTCTTTCTTGACAGATATAAAATATGGAGCTCAGAGTTAATGAAAAAATATAAAGAGGTATAAAAAATGTTAATGAAAAAATGGATACCTATCATATCTAGTGAAAGTAAGGGTATTTAAAATTGGGAAGGTGTATTGGTTTCGTATTGTTAGGGGATTATATAAGGTAGTTTTCAGAGTTATTTTTCAATATGTTATCAAATTAAGGGTATTGTTTAGTATGCCAAAAACACACTTGATATGTTAGAGGTTCATTGAGTGAATCCCCCTTGGAGGAATAGGTCTACATGAGTTATCCCTGAAGGTTTTTCTTCAAATAAAAAGATATTTCATTTGTAGACTCATAAAATCCATATATGGACTAAAGCAAGCTTCACGCCAATGGTATTTTAAATTTCACAGGGTTATTTCTTCATTCAGAATCATGGGTCAATGTATATACCTTAAGGTTAATGGGATAAAATTCATATTCTTACTCCTATATGTGGATGATATTATGCTTGGTAGTAATGATTTTCGCCTGCTATATGATGTTTTCCTTTATTTCATTTATTTCCCTTATGGTTATGGAATTTCATCATAGGGGTTAGTGATATAGAATCCATCTCTAGGTCATTAAGGGTTTACTAAGATCATTTTGTTGAAGTTCACTTCTCTAACAATAATAATAATAGTGGATCAAACAAAAACATTGACATGAAATACCATGTTATTAAAGACGTGCAGAATCATCAAGTGACTATTGAGAAAATCAACACTAAGTTAATGATTGTGGATCCCATGATGAAAGGGTTAACACCAAAGTTATATGGAGAATACATGGAGAGTATAGGATGTGTTAACTTGTTCATGTTTGATTTGTTACGTACATTTGAGACATTGATCATTTTGATAATTATAATTGTATTTTCAATGTCAATTTGTATTATATTTGTTTTGCTCAAATATGTATACATAAAATAATGAATGACATATTATCCATTGGGACAATAATGTTAGGACCTTGAATGGGAATTTTATTGCACATTCATAAGGAATCATGCCACATAAAGTGTCTATTTAAAGGGAATCAATGATATGTTAATACATGGAAGGTAGTATTCATCTAATAAATTATTTATTGCAACCATTAATTTATTAAAACCCTTTCTTGAGAAATTGGAAAGGGAGGATAGTCATTAAAAAAAAGATATTATGTTTTTGTCAGTTTGAACCATGGAGGTTAATGTTATAAATGTTTATTGCCACAAATCCATATATGTAGTTATGTAACTTCCCATGAAGTGTTAGTTATGGAGGGAAATAACTAACCCATTAACCCCAACTTAGTTAATGATATTTAATGAAATCATCATCATAAATATAGGTAGATTAGAAGGGTCCTTAATTTTATCATGGAAGAAATTTCTGGTGATTCCATCATTTGGTCCATTAAGTCTTAAATGAATGAGAATATGTCTCTATTAGATTAAAAATGATTTCCTACATCAAAGCTAATCACCATGGTAAAAAATAAGTTCCATTTTATTAAGCATTAGATTTTAATCTTACACAATTGGGATAGACATTTCCACTTGAACCATGTGAACAGATATTAAGCCTACAAAGAAATATAAACATACCATACCATAAATGAAAACATTTACTGTGTGAGTGATGCTTTTGTGTGTTGCCTTTATTTTCTTGATATTTATTTGTGCGCAATATCTCCATCATTTTCTGTATGATTAAATAAAATGATTAAATCATATATTTAAATGCAATTTATACTTCTCTTTGTATTGTAAATTATATTTAATTTATTATATTTAATTAAATTAAATTATATATATTTGAATGTAATTTGTGCTTCATTAAATTATATTTAATATAATTAAATTATCTTTTTATATTATTGAAGTTTAAGTGCAAAAAATAATTTGCATTTCATACATGAAGCATGCTTTTATTTAATAGTCTACGTAGAGCTTGTCTACTACTCGCACTAATGTGGGATAATTGGAGATCTTGAGAATCACCAATGACATGCGCTGTTAAATATATTCCAGCTCTTTTAACTCAGAATACCCACCAAAAATTTTCCTATGAAGCTTTGTAAACTGCAACAACCTCGTAAGCCTTGTCAACTGCAACAACCTCATATGCTATTGAACTTCACACATGCCTATGTGCACAAGTCCAAGTTGTCAATGTTTCCATACATGGTAGCTCTTCTAGCGTAGAACACCCACTAGCACTTAGTGTGTACCGTTTATCCTGTGCACTAAATCTCCCATGCACTTAAGTTACATTTGCTTGCCCACAATTCCTCCAAAGATATCAATAATCCATACTTGGTAGCTCTTTTAACTCATCTCCATAAAATGTTCCAACGCCAGTATGCTCTTTAGGCTTATGACATTGGTTTACCTACGAATTCTCCAAAGATACCAACGTCTC
>APFE031395411.1:1243-63794 GCA_000404065.3 Pinus taeda
CATTCTTCTCAACAATTTGTTATTTATGAGTTGTTTCATATACTCCTTGGTCTGTATGTTAAATATGTTTTATTTTATGAGATATTCAGGTGTTATTTAATCGTTTGATTGTTAGTGAATGAAGGTTTCGGAGAGAAGGAGGAGCTCATCTGGATCGACGAGGCTGGACTACTACAATAGCGTTGGACTACAAGTAGGATCTAAACACTTGATTTCCTATATGGTAAATGCATATTTAGAGAAGGATTGTTCTTAATTGTCTTGTTTGTCACTAGAAAGCCTTAAGCTTCTAGGGAGGTTAGTTTTGTCCGCAAAATTGACTATTTTCGCCTGACAAGTTCCATATGCATCAGCGGTTGGAAGCTTAATGTATGCAATGGTCTGCACAAGGCCTGATATTGCACATGCAGTGGGAATTGTAAGCAAGTACATGAACAATCTAGGAAAAGAACACTGGATGGCGGTGAAATGGATTCTCAGGTATTTGAGAGCTACCACAAATCGAGCATTATGCTTTAGTGGTTCAAACATTGCTCTACAGGGATATATTGATGCAATAATGGTAGGTGATAGAGATAATAGGAGAAGCACAATAGGGTATGTGTTTACTGTAGTTAGAACGACTGTTAGTTGGGTCTCAAAACTGCAAAGCGTTGTTGCACTCTCAACCATAGAAGTAGAGTATTTTGTTGCTACAGAGACTGGTAAACAAATGATTACAAAGGTTTCTGGATGAATTAGGTAAGAAGTAGGAGTTGGGCAAGCTATATAGTGACAGCCAGAGTGCCATACATATTGCAAAGAACTCTACAATTCATTCCAAGACTAAACATATATAGCTCAAGTACCATTTCATACGGTCAACGTTGAAATATGGACAGTTGAAGCTAGAAAATATACACACTAGCCAGAATCCTACAGATATGTTAACAAAAGTTGTAATCAGGGAGAAACTGATAATTTTCTCAGTTTCAATTGGTCTTCAAGTATGATTAAGAAGATTAGAAATAGCTAGGTCCAAAGTGGAGTCATTGTCCAACAAATGAAGCAGCAATGGAGTTGCTATAATTAGTCTCCAAGTGGGAGATTGTTGGGTGTGGAGCTTAATTATCTTCTTTTGTCAAAGGTATCACTGCACTGGACCCCAGTTCGTAATGGGGCAGCAACGCCACCTGTATAATATTCGCTGCAAGGGGGGCTTCAGGGGGGGTGGATGTGACCTTTGGGAGCCCACCCCTAGCTAGTGGATCGGGAGAAGCACCCCTGAGGCTAAGAATAGATGTAAAATTGTCTTGTAAAATGTTCTAATTTCGTAGTCAATCTATGTTGTTCATTAGGCAGAAATCTAATGGTAGAAGTTTTGTTTAATTTAGGGGATTTTGCCCTAGAAGGCAACCCCTCGCTATATATGAGGGAATTGTATTGCGTGTATGCATATCTGCATTTTGAGTGAGGAAGAGAGAGGAGATTAAGAGTGAAGAAGGAATTACAGTGGATTTGATATAGGTTGTATCTTTTCAGTTTGTTGGATAATATAAAAGGAAGGACTAGTTGTTTCTCCTTGGACATAGCCCAAACTAGGTGAACCACGTATATTTATGTCTCTCTTGTTTTATGCATTTTCTGTGTTTATATTTCTGTGATATTTTATGTGTTCCATTGCTCTGCAATATATAATTCTCTAACAGGTGAATCATGGGGAGGTCTCATCGATGGTAAATTTACCCTTTTTGATATAATTCATCATTAAGTAATAATAAATACTGGGTCATCAACCTTAATTTCTGGATTTTTCTAATAATTACAAGTCATGCAACAGTCATGTCGCCATACAATTTGTTCCCCCTCGGCTTAATTATGATAGCCGTCCTCGGCCGTCAATAGTGATTTTAAGTTGCCATAATTACAAAATAAAGCAAATTCAACATTACCTTTTTGATGACATACCTAGGTGACGTGGGGCGAAGTAATGAGCTGCGTGACATATGAATCATGCTTAGGCAATGAGACATGCAAACTTAATTTTGGTGATGAGGATCATGGTGATCTATTTCTATTTGTTACAATAAAATATCTCGTTTATTCCTGAAAGTGGTTAGCTATTACAGGTGTGACAACCAAGATGACTAATATATATTATTTTAATTTCTACAAAAAGATAAAGAAGAGAAAATCATGTAACAGCACTTATCATAAGATATGCTTTGAAATGACAAATATTGTTATAGAGTGTGTAGCGGTCGCCACCAGGTGCTTTTCAACTGCTACAAAAGTTGTCTGTCTGGCCCTACAGAAGGCTTCACAGCCAGGATATTATATAATAAATTATATATCAGTGTAACATTCGCCACCAGGTTGTTTTTAGCTATTACGCTTATTCGAAAAATTAAAAATTTTGCAGCACATGGGGGCATTCCCTTGTTCCCGTAATTTGTAAATATGATTTTGTGACAATGTTGACAAATGAATCCCTCAAGGTAGGTTTGTGATATAACCAAAGATGGTGCCCAGTCGCAAGTAATGGTGTCCTCGCACTGTCAATGGCCACCAAATTTATAGTCCCATTGTTAAAGACTAGATCTACCTCATAAGGACCTAGCCATCTGGTGCAGAGCTTACCCATGAAGTCTTTAAACCTTGAGTCATATAAGAGAGCCCAATCTCCTTTCTGCAACATTTTCTTCTTTATAAATCTGTCATGCCACTTAGCTCTCCGCTGCTAGATAATCTATGTTTGCTGGACAGCAGCCAACTGTTTCTCCTCCAATTCATTGAGCTGGTTCAATCTCTGCCTTTATGATATAGCCAAATCCAAATTGACCTACAATGTTGTCCTTAGTGTTTTGATTTCAAATTTAATGGGGAATAAAGGGTTCTTACCATATATAAATTCATATGGTGAGAATTCAATGGTATTCCTCCATGTAGTCCTGTATGCCCATAACACTTTTGGAAATTTGTTAGCCCAATTTCTTCGATGGCTAGCCACAGTCTTAATATGGATCCCCTCAATTAATTTGTTAGTTATTTCTACTTAGCCATTTTCTTATGGGTGATAAGGTGTTGTGATTCTGTGATGGATCTTATATTTCTTGACCATCTCTTGGATAATATGAGATGTGAACTGGGGCCCTCCATCTATGACTATCTCCCTGAGTATGTCAAACTGAACAAAATTGTCTTCAAACATAAAGTATGAGGCAACCTGCTCTGTGGCTCTAGTTAGTTCCTTCACCTCTACCCATTTTGTGACATAGTCAGTACAAAACAAAATGTAGGATCTCTGTCTAGATGAAGGATTGATTGCTCCCACAAAATATAGAGCCCACTTCTCAAAAGGTTCTAGGATGATCTGGGGTTGTAACGACATCTCATTTAATTGCAGTGGTTGGCCCATCCTTCGACAACTATCACATCCCTTCACAAATTTTTTGGCATCTTGAAATATTTCCACCCAATAGTACCCTGTTGAAAGGACTTTGTATCCTATCCATTTGTTTGCGAAGTGTCCTTCACAGGGTTCCTCGTGACAGGTTTTAATGATATCAAAGACTTCATCTTCTCTAACACAGTGCCTGATCTGGAAATCTAGTCCAGTGTGGTAGAGGTTCCCATCTATCTAGGTATATGTAGCACTTTGTTGTATGCTTTTTATTTTCTCCTTGGAGGACAAATATTGTGGAAACTTCCCTACAGCAAGATAATTGGATATATATGCATACCAAGGTGAGTAAGTAGAAATAGCAAAAGTATATTCATCAGGGAAAGAATCTTCGGTGGGGGTACAACTGTCATTAATAGTTAGCCTCGAAAGAAAGTCAGTTATTACATTATCATTTTTAGACTTATCTACAATAGTGATATCAAATTCTTGTAACAACAATAACCAGCGTGTGATCCTACCATTTGTAACTTGCTTATTCATTAAAAAATGAATGGCAGAATAGTCAGTGTGTACAAATACTTGATACCCAGTGATGTAATGCCAGCATTTATTGATGGCATGGATGAATTCTAAGAACTCCTTCTCGATCACTGTGTAATTGAGCTTAGCTGGAGTTAGATTTTTACCTATGTAGTAAATAACATAAGGTTTTTTATCCTCCAATTGGCCCAAAACAACACTTACAACAATATCCAATGCATCCATAGTTATGTGAAATGGCAGTTCCCAATTAGGTCCTCGCAAGAATGGAGCTACTGATACATAGCATTTCAACTTGAAGAAGGCTTGCTCACACTTCCCTATCCACAAGAAATTAACATCCTTCATGAGCAAGGAAAATAATGGCAATGAAATTTTTGAAAATTTTTCTATAATCCTCTGTAATACCCTCTTTTTGCGTAATCCATTTTTGCATTTTTGGGGTTGGAATTTTTAGAATTACCTCTATTTTTACAGGGTCTACCTTGATTCCGTCAGCAGAAATGTAATGTCCAACAATGATCCCTTCGGTCATCATCATGTGACATTTCTCAGTGGTCAAGACAACATTAGTCTATACACACCATTCTAGCACTTTTTCCAAGCTAAATAATGTTGTTTCAAAAGCATCTCCATAAGGTGTGAAATCGTCCATGAATATTTCCAAGAAGTCATTTACCAAGTTAGAGAAAATTCCCAGTATTTCCCTTTGAAAGGTTGTTGGCACATTACAAAGCCCAAAAAGAAGTACTCTGTATGCGTAGGTTCCCAAAGGACACGTAAAGGTCATTTGATCCTAGTCTTCCAGGGTAATCTGTATTTGATTATAGCCACTAAATCCATCCAAAAATGAAAAAAACTTCCCTCCAGAGAGAGTATTAAGGAACTGATCTATAAATGGTAAGGGAAAGTGGTCCTTTTGAGCCACCTTGTTGAGTTCTCTGTAATCAACATATACTCTCCACTTGCCATTCGTTTTAGGAATGATGACAAGTGGTGACACCCACTGACTGTCAGATATTGGATAAATAAAACTAGCACTCAGGAGTTTCTCTAGTTCTTCTTTCACCACTTCCTTAATTGCAGGGTTCATGCAGCACTCTGGATGTTTCACTGGTTTGCAGCCATTATTCAAATAAATATGGTGAGTGCATAGGTTAGGGTGGATCCCTTTCATATCCGTATAATCCCATGCAAATTCCATTTTATACTTCTGTAACATCTGTAACAACCATAATTTTTGTTCATAATTGAAATTGGGATTAACATTCAAACGCTTTCTAGATTCAATCTCAATTGGACTGCTAGAAATATTTGGAGTAGTTCTCATTTGTTCAAAATCTATATCTTCCACCTATTCTTCCTAATTTGTATTTTTAACAAAAGAAATAGAAACTAAATTACTAATAAAACTATTAATAACATCATCTCCTGTCTCATCTTTGAAATATTGGGCTTTCCCAGAGTGAGGAGTGGGAAGGAAATATCTGACTCAGGCTCAAACGCATCCCACCAAGGGTTGTGTACATCCACATTTAGTTTTGGGGGATAAAGATTAAGGTTTTGGGTTGCTTGGCCATCTGAGGTTACCATGGATCTTGTCCTGCAACCTATAAATCCATCTACAGTGGCTAGCCAAGGTCTCCCTAGGATCAAAGGATGCCCCCCCAAATTAGATTTGGGTTGTAAGATAAGAAAATCACCCAGATATCCGCAAGAAGCTATCGTAATCACTATATCCTCTAACATCCCCTCGAGTTTAACACAAGACCTGTCTGCTAATTCAAGAACAGTAGGAGTATGTGTGAGTCCCTATAGCCCGAGAGAGATAAAGAGATCTTTCATCATTACATTAATGGCAGCCCCAAGATCAATCAATGTGTTGGCTATCGGCTGATCATTAATGTAGACAGTGACCATAAGATTTCCTAGATCATTGTACTTAGTAAGGAGAGGTTGAGCAAACATTAATTCGTGTTGGGTGTGGAGCCTAATTATCTTCTATATTCAAAGGTCTCATCCAGATGTATACCCCAGGAAGATTGTACACCCCTCGACAGGGGGGACCCTCGTAAAAGTCTAGTAATTTCTAGTCAATCTAGGCTATTCATTAAGCAGATGATTTGATGGTAGAAGTTATGTTTAATTTAGGGTTTTTTTCCCTAGAAGGCAACCCCTCACTATATATATGAGGGAATTGTATTGCGTCTAGGTAGATTTGTATTCTCAGTGAGGAAGAGAGAGTAGATTGAAAGCGAAGAGTGTGTTACAACGGATCTGTTGTAGGTTGTATCTCTTCAGTTTGCTGGATAATATAATAAAAGAAGGATTGGTTGTTTCTCTGTGGATGCAGCCCAAATTGGGTGAACCACGTATATCTGTGTCTCTCTTTTTTTATGCATTTTATGTGTTTATATTTCTATAATATTTTATGTGTTCCATTGCTCTATAATATATAAGTTTCTAACAATTTAGATAATTTTCCCATCACATGGATGGTGGTAGGGTCTTTAGGCTTCCTCCTAGGTTTCTTGATGCACAAATCTCTCACTGTCTTCACATAGATTGGTACTTCTTTAAGGGCTTGCAGTAGAGGAATTCGAACATGCAAATTTTACAACTCCTTAAGAAAATGAGATTCAGGCTGTGAAGTTATCCTAGGTTCAGCTAATCTCTGAAGGTACAAGTGGTCTTGCGTTACAACAGTCGAATCTACTATTACAAGTGTATCAACCTTCCTCGAATTAGTTGTTACAGATGTAACAATTCTTCGAGGGCCAGCTATTACAGATGTAACAACTTCCTTTATATCAGCTGTTGTAAGCGTAGTAGCCACCTTAGAGCCTCCGACATCTCCTCGGGATGGCTCACGGTCCTCCTCTGTAATGATAGGGGATTGACTAGGGTTAATTACTGTGCCCAATCGCAATTATTTCATTAAGTCTCATGGGGGTAATAAGGTAGGTCTAGAAGGTTGTAGGAACCCCTATGCCCTGAGCTACTTTATTGTTTGGGTTTGGGTTAGGTTGCACAGGTAATTGGGATCACACAGGTGGTCGAGGAGTAGGAGCTTAGAAAGGAGGTAACCACAACTGTTGTTGCATGGGTGGTGTAGACAGAGCTGAATTTTGTACATTTCCTCTCCAGTTCTGCTTCGTAGGGTATGGTGGGGATTGAGGATATGGAACAAGAGGAGATGGAGACCACTGGTTCCAAGGTGAAGGGAATTGTGTCGAAGGAGGGGTAAAATATTTCCATGGATATTTCTGGTTATTATACGCATTGTTTTACGAATTGAAAGAGGAAAAGTCTTGATACATACTTGGAGGTCATGGTTGCCATGGCCTCCTTGGTGCGATGAAGTAAGAGGACTTGACCTCTTCACTTGATTCTCTGAGTACTACCTTTAGTCTAAGAAGACACTTCTCCATCAAATTCTTCAGCTCGTAGATATTGCAATGGCTGATGCTATTCAATTCGCATTCCCTGAAAGGATGTTTCTTCCGACAAATCGGACAAAACACAGTCAGGGGTGTGTTAGCTTCTGCTTGTGTCTTCTTAATATGTGTTGTGGTTATTTGGGCTAAGAGAGTACTAAAGATACGGATCTTGAAATTTTAGTAAAAATTCTCGATCTTTGCTCTAGTTACTCCTCTGCCTACAGATTTTTGTATGTGAGTAGAGGCATCTTGAACTGAAGTCCTTCCCTTGGACAATCCTCGAGAGAATTTGAGGTAGAGCTTTACAATTTCAGGGAATGGATCTTGCGATATATCCCCTTTTCCCAATAGGTTCAGGGTGTCAAAGCAGTCATCCCTCATTCCTCTGATGAATATAGTATTGAAGATTTATGGTTCTAAATCACTATGTTTAGACCTCTGCAGATTGTAATGGAATGATTCCAGATAAACTTCAAGGCTTTCATCCTCCTTCTACATCATCCTAAATATATCTTCCCTTAAATCCCTGGTCCTGCAATAGTCCTGATATTTTGACAGGAACATGTCCTTCATATAGTTCGACGTTGAAATAGAAGTGGAACCCAATGCCATGAACCATCTCAAGGCTGCCCCTTTTAAGGTAGTAGGAAATAGCTTTAAATTTTGAGCATCTATTGTATAATCATAACTTCTACATAAGACATCAAACTCAAATGGAAATGTGTCTAGATCTTCCACAGTCATCCCTTGGAAGGATGGTAAAGGCGATAGAGGAATATTCTTCACAGAAGCTTCACCTCTGATATTCCCAATTGGGAATTCAAAGGTGGTGGTAGTGGTGTCTATTTTAGCATTATTGTCCTCCATGGTTAATTATTCTAACCCTTGCTATAGCAGACGTCCTTCAAACTGTGTTTGTGATGGCCCTGTAGATGTAGTTAGTGCCTCAGATACCCGTGGTTGGTTGTTTCACCACACTAATTATATTTGGATGTTGATAAACCAACATATGTTTTCCCATCTTAGGTGTCCAATTTTCCCCCTTAGTTTCCCCTTGCCCCTCGGTCCTCAAATTCTGGCTACTAGCTTCCCCTTCTTGCTCATGAATCGAATCCTTCGCCTTGGGGGTATGAGTGCTAGCTTTTGAATGATACGGTCCTGAGATAGAGGAATTAGAGGTTTCTTATTTCTATGGGGGTAACAACTTTATGTGGCCCTGTTTTCTTTGCATTCCTTTTGGAGTTGGACTATTATTTTCCCACCTTGGAGATTAATTTGTAGATAAATGTCTTCCTTCCCAAATGTTCACCCTTCATTTCCTTTTTACGACCTGTCATTCCTGTGACTTATTAGAGTGGGGGTGATTTCAGTATCTCTGTAAGTCCTATAAGTGCACACATGGACCCTATGTGTATTAAATCACACTCTAAGTCTCTCAGTCTTTAACAATAGTGAGTCCACCCAAGTATGTTAGAGTGATGCACAGGTTTTACCTCTCGTCTTATCGCCCAACGACTGAAGAGTTGAAGACACGCTAACAAAACATCAAAATATCCTAAGTGCCCTACTAATCACAATGGTGAGCCTGCCAAGGTATGTTAGAGTGATGGATTAGGAACACTTTATATCAAACAAACAACTTGGCTAACTGTATTGTCAACTTGCCATCCCTGACAATGGCGCCAAAATGTAGTGTTGTTTTAATCAACCTTAATTGGATCAGATTGCAACATTAATTTTCAACCCAGGGTAGGTCTTGTTGTTTCAATGGATTTCACACTGTCTATGCTAATACACTCTAGCCAAGAATAAGAAAATGCAAAAGACTGTGAAAGATGTTGCTAATCTAAATTGTTGAACAAGGAAAATTTTAAGGATGGAAAATTTTCTTATAGTTTAAAACTATTGGTGAATCTCACTAATCCCTAATATGAAAACTATAAAATATTTATTGATATATTTGTAAAATTATTCAAATGTATAATGATTTTATATATAGTCTCTATATAATGTTGATTATTTTTAAGGTAAAAATATTTTATATTCTGAATATTGGGTGAATCATCTTTTATAAAAATTGGAAATTGGCAAATCTTTTTTGTGGAAAATCATGGAAAATTAGACTATTGGGAAAATATTAGCCCCTAAAATTTTCCATGTTTCTGAACCAAACCATGCTTGTAGATATAAAAACACTTGATAGAATTAGATCACAAATTGCAGCTATCAAAATAAAGGTGCGCCACATAGTAACTAACATCTATTCCAGCTGGTCACTATCATTTTGTTAATTAACTAAGTGTAACAACATAATATAAATGAAGCAACATTGAATGTAATCCATGATTTATACAACAACATTGAAAAACCATAAATCAATTAACTAAACTAGAATGTACACTACCTATATCACTGCAATCCCTGCCAAAAAGGAGGGCCCTTCCTCCTGAGCAGGGCGCAGGAAGAAAACAAAAGTGATTAACTAATCAATTGAAGGACAATAACAACATCACAATGCTAATTGATATTAAAATAAACTCAGAAAATACAGAAGCAACGTAAGAGTACTCTTCTATATGCCATATCTTATACATGAAAAGTTGAGTCTTTTATAGTTATTACAACTCAAAATTAGAAATAGATCAGTCATGAGAATCTCACGATTCTCATGCTGATAAAAAATAAGAGAAGTTACGACCTATTGCTAAATACAAATATACATCAGTTATGATTACAACTGCTTGAGTGTTGTTGCTTCAAAGATAGACAATCGTTGTTGTTGATAGTTGTTATGTGGAATAGTACCCACATTTCCCAGCTTTGGCGCAACAACATCGAGTGGATGGTGGTTTGGGGTGATAGGGCACAGTTGGCGACAACATTGTTGGTGTGACGGAGGATCAGTGCGAGGTGTATCAGCATCTTGTAACAACATCCAATGTGTAACAATAACCTGTAACAACATCCAATGTGTAATAGCAACTTGTAACAACATCCAATGTGTAACAACAACCTTTAACAACATCTAATGTGTAGCAGCAACCTGTAACAACATTTAGGGTGTAAAAGCAAACCATTCTACCCTTTTCTGTAGTTAATCCTTGTTGTTTGTCTTCTTCATAGCTTTAGTCTCGCGAGCCAGCACTTGAAAAGAAAAACTTCCCAAAATACTTCTTCAATTCGCTCCCAGTTAGACACAAAAATGAATAAAGTATTGTATTATTCGGTAAAATATAACAAAGTAAAATGACAGTAGAATAGGTTAAAAAGGTAAGAAAACAAGGAATTTGGTCACATGAAATCATAGGCCTGGGGGAAACAAAGGTCAAAACAGGGGAAAGAACATGCAGAAAATAGGTTAAAAGCCTCTCCCAACAACAAGGTCAGCCTCATCAAAGGGAAAAGGTCTCCTATAGGAGACACATTTAGACCTATAGGAAGCAGAGACCATCATACAAGAAACCCTGTCAAACCTATAGGATGTGCAGAAAATGGACCAAGAAGGTATCACTCCATAAGAACCAAAGGAAGAAGACCAAGAAATGAGGGAACCTGGTCCACAACCCAACCTCAGTGCCTACTATAGATTCATTGAAGGAGATAGGGTAATCCCACAAAAATTTTCTGTTCCCTTATTCTTTAAGGTTTAAAGAGAGAGGGTAAGGACTCATAGGTGGATGTAAATTGCCAAGTCAGAAGGAGTGGATGATGTAGGCCACATGGAGGAATAGTTGAAAGAGATGGGCATAGAGTTAAGAAACATAAGGGATAGAGAGGCAATGATGAAATCTCAGTTAGAAGAAGAGAATGCATGACTAAGAGGACAACTACAAGAAAGGGAAAGCTAGTTGGCAACTATGGCCAGTTTATCCTTGGATGCAATCCAGTGCAGGATGCCAACAAAGTCTTATGCCTTGTATCTCAAGGAACAATGGCTACAATTTCAAATCAAGACTTTAACATAGAGAGGCATTATGCCCTTCTAGGACTATATAAAATCCATTGATCTTTGTGATCAAAGCAACTTGGAAGATAGAGGAAAAATGTCTGAGTTTTACCTACACAACCTGGCCTTGACAGATTTGAATGTGTGGGACCCAATTTCAAAACTACGAGACTTGCAATTGACGTCTTTAGCATCATGGATGAATCATAAGGAGGCAAGAGCTAAAAAGATGATAAAGGTAATGAGAAGAGAAGAGACAGAAATCCCCATGATCAGGGCTAAACAATCTAATCCAATCATTGTCATTAGCACCCAAAACCTCATTGAAAATGATCCTACGCTTTCACCTAGGTACCTTGCTGCACAAGAACAAGAAGTCACACACTTTGAAGGCATGTTCAGATTTCTAGGAGATGACAACATGTAATATTTCCAAAGGAGATGGAACACGTAGCCTGGCAGCCTGAAAATCAAAGAATGAGAGAGGCACTAAATAGGACACCCATGTATAAGCAGGCTCTACAAAGACTCAAAGTCAATTGGATTGGCTTGAGACTCAATCCAGCACTTTTTTAGGAATTTTAAAAGGGAGGATAGAAGAAGAAGAAAGAAATTAGTGGGAAGGGATAGAGACGAAGGTAGGATTTCATTCAGAGGAGGAAGAAACTACAGCAAAAGCATGGGATGTCAGGGAGGCCATCAGAGCAATGAAGGACATAGATATAGATTAAGTTGCTCAGAGGATGAGCAACACTTCTAGTAGGGGGTGATGATGAGCCTCATCATTGGGTAACAATATGGACCTTAATGCACCTCCAAGCTTACTAAAATAAACTCTTCTCACAATTCCTTACATTTTTTAATTATCTTTTGCTTAATGAGATGAGTAAAAGTAAGATGTTATGTCTTATGGTATAATGTGCATCGATTGTAGGTTTGTGGGAGAAAATCATGGAAATTTTGGCTAATTAAGGGAAAAAACTCGAATGGGACAAGGAGGAGAGATTATAGGAGGTAGATCCTCCTCATTAAATGCTCACTCATTTGAATATTCTTCAATCAAATCACACTAGCTCGGAGTTGCAAGCAGTCAAATCATGGAGATCATGGGTAGCTGAGCCAATGATAGTTAAGAACCAATCCATCTTGAGTTTGGGAACCAAGCCTCCATAGATTTAAGGAAGTTGTTGGAGACTTCAGTTGTATAAATAAGGTGGCCTAGAGCCTCATTAGCATTCAGTTTTTTTTTTTATGTAATAGCACTAAGCATTTTCGAGTTAAAGTTTTGTGGCAAAACACTGTTAGGTAATTTTTAATATGATAATGATAATGATCATTTCCTTGATCCAACAATGAGTTCACTAAGAGGGCCAAAGCACTTGGGCTAGTGCCCGACGCTAGCAGCAAAGGCTCCTCTTCTTGTACTTGTATTCTTAGGTTATTTCATAGATTAATTGCTGAATTGATTTTAGCATTGTTTCCTTGCAAGTAGTGGTAAATTTGATTACTTTTCTTGCATTTGTGCATAACTATAGTAGTAGTTTTAGAGAGGCAAAGGAATACCAAAAAGGCTGATGGCAGGTAGATTTGGCCTCACTACTCCTTTCAGGGATGATGGTTTGAGGAAAAACTCCTATTTAGCCCCAAAAAGGTAGAATTTTGCTTTCTTATGGAATTTAGGGTTTTCTGCTACTTAGGCTAGCACCTTTTTAGTTTTCAAGAATAGGTTTCAGTTGTCATTTCTGATATCTCCAGCTTTGTATTAGATCTCATGGTTTTCACAATATTTTGCAAGTATTTCCATGCATGAACTAAGGAACTAAATAATGAAATTTTGTTTTCTTAAGTTGATTGGAGATCTTCCTTGTTTGATAGGATTCATGGATAAATGCAAGTAATGTATGTATGTAGGAGTTTCAATAGTGCAAGAAGATCTCATTACAACAAACCCAAAATAATCTCATCCATCCATGATCACCAAAAACCACTAGGTCCCTCAACCAATTCATCATTCCATAAGAACAACTTTCTAGGTTTGTTGAGCAAATCCAACCATCTTACGAACTCTATTTTGAACTCTGAAGAAGTCCTAGCCACTCCCTTGCATTTTTTATTCCATCATTCACCTTCCCTATGTAGGTTTTAACCCTGTATAGAAATTACCTACATACGAATTCTAAGCCACAAAAAATAAACAATGCGAGAGCATAACACATAAAACACATATACACAGAGATTTTCCCCTGGATCCCAAAACCGGGACTACCAGATTGATTTTTCATTATGTTCCTTTCGATGTTACAATACATATTTATACATGCCGAAGCATCCACTACCATGGATTGAAAACCATCGCATCCAAAACCATGTGTGAAAATGATGCACAAAACCATAGGTAGGTTTGCCCAACCTAATATAGGGTCTAAAATTTTTTTCCCCTGGGCGCTGCCCCGGACCCCGTAAAGGGGGGCTACTCACCCCACTGTTACATAGCATTTTGTCATAGTCCCTATACTCCTTGTTCTTTGATCCTAGAGGACCTATACAGTGAACTCTGTGTGCTTTTCCTTCATGAAGAAACTCCCATTGTGTCCCTCTTCATGAGTAGATCAATTCCCTTTTGCACCATTTCCCCTGAAACTTCTATTTTTCCCAGTTTACAAGACCAATGCTAATGGCCTTTGTCTCCCCTTTGCTAATGTGCAGAGATTAGCACTATCTATAACACAGACTAGAGTGGTTGAGTTGTGTTCCAGTCATGTCAGTCCTATTATGGAAAGTTTTTTAAAATAGGAGCCAAAGCTTCCAGCTCTAGAAGCTTCGTAACAAAATTTCGGTAAATGGTTTGGCTGGATCGGGTGGAGGATGTCAATTTGGGCTCCTTTCCCATATAATGATGGAACTACCTCAAGGGATAAGCCCTTCTCCCATGAGAAGAGGATCCATTTCCCATACATTCATCATAAATAAACCTCCCTTCTTCCCAAGAACAAGCTAGTGTCAATGGTGGTGTGCTAGTTCTATTTTGGTTTGGAGTAAACAACAAGCTATTACTAGTTGTAGCTATCTAGTTGTGTGAGGGAGAAGTGTGATTTGGTTTGGAGTTTATCCTAAAGGGAAGAGACTTAAAACTATTGTGGATTGAGGCCTTCATGGAATGATAGTAGAAGTGTGTGGGAACTCGGTCTTGTTAGAGGAGGACTACAATGTCAATACAATGGTTGTAATCTCCCTTTGATATTAATATATGAAACTAACGATCGATTTATTACATGATTTGTCATCTTACATATTCATGGCTTAATGTTTCTTGACTTGTTAAGTAGGTTGAATTAAAATTTGTCAATTGTGACTGTTGTTGTTTGCTGTTGTTTACTTGTTTTAGGTGCTTAAAGAAGGAAGCGAGTGATAGCTAGAGTGAGCAAGCAAGGACATCATCAAGCAGGATAAGCGTACTAAGATGTGGGCCATCTTAATTGGTTCTAACCTAATGAGATCTTCCATAGAATGTATCTATTGTGGCTAGACCCATTATCGAGCTAGAGGAATTTGTTTGTGTCCACACTTATAATTTTACTTCACCACAAATTGGTGACCATACTGGGGATCCCAATCCTTTTGTTTGTCTTGGATTTCATGATTTCATGAGAACTTTTCTAATTCCACTTTTTCCCTTTGATTTCGTTTCTTTTCTCCTGCTTACTAGCTTGAGTCTAAAATTCATAGTAGTAGATCTGCTCCATGTTTCATATTTTTTTTTCCTTAGCTCCCTCAATCAACACACTTAATTCATTGAGTGGTCAACGACACTAGGGCATCCAGTTTGTCATCCATTCAACGGTTTGTGAACTCAGTAAGTAAGGTTGTAGGTGTACTTACTCCTTGCATTTTTTTTTTGGTCCTTTTACAACTTTGACCTCCATTACACAAGTTTGAAAGGTTTTCATTTTCTTGTCTAAACGTTTCTTTTCCAGCATGGCTCATGTTGCTTGTTTGGTGGTTGGTAAAGTCTATGTTCAATATGTCTGAATGAGTTTTTCTTCTCATTTTTTCATCTGCTTGAAGAGCTTATTATCTTGAGAACCTTTTCACTGAAGAATTATATGTGAAAAGTTTAATTCGTCGTTTCATGAAAAATTATGAAATTCTAGTTTGTTACATTATTGTGCTATGATAGCTTTCATCATTAAAAGACTAGAATTGCATCGACATTTGGAAAAGGAAGATAACTCTTTTGCTTTGAAAGGACTAGTATATAAGTGCTTGTCAGGAAATTAGGAATTGGAATGCATTTTCATTAGTTTATTTTTTGAAAAAGTAAGGTAGTGAAAAATCATTTCATTTTCAATTGCTTAATTGTTTGCATTTGATTGAGTAGTTTCTACCTCTCTAGTGTAGGCATTTCATTGAATTGAAAGGGTCTTGTCTCATTTAGTTGCATTTAAGGTTTTTCGAGTCACATCGCTAAGACTTGAAAACTAAAACATAACTCAAGATAAACTTTAAAATGAATTCAATTAACCTAAGGTGCATTTGACATTAATGATCATATCTAGAAGGTCTAGGCTAGAGACGTGTTTCGGTGTCTTTAGACTTGGAAGTTGTTGTTAGCTTCAGCATTAGATAGTGCTAGTACGGATTTGTGTGCCCCATACCATCGAGTATATAACGGGAGTCCCCTCTAGGCTACAATCCTTTTATCCTTAGGAAGACGAGTCAACCGCCTTGAAAACGTGATACAGTGAACACAACATTCGAGGAGATTGTCTGCTCATACTTCTCAGTTTGCTGGGAGGTATTTTGTAGTTCACAGTTGCCTGGTAATCCTGTTTACCTAGATCATCTAGAGCAGTCATTTGATATTTTTGACTCATTAAAATTAAAAGATCATTCAAGAACTTGTCCTTTCAATCTTGTTTCCAATCAAAAGTAATAGAGTCATCTTTGTTTCTTTCTCGACTCTTAAAAATGAAAGAGCACCAGTTTTTTATGCATCTTAATAATTGATTGCCCATGATCCAAAAACACCCTGTTAGTCTTTTCTGTGACAAAATCATGAGTTTCCTTAAAAGAGCATTTTAAAGCCTTGAAGTTAATTTTTTTGTCAACTAAGACAAGGTCATCGTGATTGAACTGTCTGGTTCACCCAGTTCCTCTTCCTCTCCTCCATCTGAAATATTGTCTAAGGAGCCATTTCCTGAGTTACCAGACTCACTCAAGGACCAAGGTGTTGAACTCGGAATTTTTCTGAGAATTCAACCTTTGTCATCTCATTCTCCACCTACTTTCGATACTGGGTCATCTACTGATCTTGGCCTGGAATCTCTGGACAATCCCGTTCAAACTCCTGAGAACTTGCTGACCACTGATGGGCAACTTGGACTAGTTATATACCCTTCGAATCTTCTATTTGACCCTGCTGTGATATCACCACAACATCCTTACAATTTGTATGACCAGCTGGGTGTTCCTTTGGAACTATCCCCTCATACTTCTTCGGTTGTTCATTGTCATTTGTTTCTAGATATGGAACCCGATGGCGATGCTCGAGTCACCTCTCTGGATGAGTCTAAATTTTCTACTCCACACACTATTGAGGAGGAAGAGTTTCCTTTTCCTCCAAAGTGTTTCCCCTATTCAAGGGCTATTCTTGGCAGTTTTCCACCCAACTATGTGTCTTTGGCACAGTTGGTTTCAGGTACACCTAGTGCCTCATCACTTTACCATAACGTCGTTTGGGCATTAGGCACCATGCCTACTTCATGTCCATTCATTACAAACATGACTTACCAATAGGCTGTTACCTCAGTCCTAGTGTAACCCACCATTCTAAATACCCTTGTATTGTCAATCGTAGTTACCCATCAGGAACAATTGGTAGTTTCGAAGAATGTCTCTGTCATTTCCTCCATCCCTCTAGTCAGTGGCAAAGCTATGCCACCGCTTGGGGGGAAGAACCTGAATGTTTCTATGGTGTTAGGTGCCACTGATATGAGAAGCTCACAAGCTCACATGCTTGGTATAAACCAACATTCTTCTGGTATTATTCATAACCTTATTGATCCTACTGGATCAAGCAATGTCCAGTACCAATAGGTTCAAAATCTCATTGGTCCATCTAGATTGAGCAATTTTCAGTATGAGCAGCCCTATGGGGCTAAGGTCCAATACCAAAATCCTTACGTTCCATATATTTCTCAAGGAATGGTAAATCAACCTTACACCATCCAATCTGGGTAGTACATCCAGCCTGGCTATGGCCAGATTCAGTTCGGAAATTTTCCAAGAACTATTCAAGTACCCTTGCAACAACAAGGACAACCTCTACAACAACATGGGAAACCTTTGTTTTAGTAAGGGCTCTCCATGAAACTATAAGGGCTCTACACACCTCTCAATCCATGTCCTCATAGGGCCAACCTCGATAGCCCCAGGGACAAATTTTGCAACTGCAAGGTCAACCCTTG
This sequence comes from Pinus taeda, assembly GCA_000404065.3. Taxonomy (NCBI): domain Eukaryota; kingdom Viridiplantae; phylum Streptophyta; class Pinopsida; order Pinales; family Pinaceae; genus Pinus; species Pinus taeda. The sequence goes on from APFE031395411.1 coordinate 19,022, forward strand.
CAACAACAAAACCAACCAGGGCAGCAACAACCCTTGTATACATATCAATAGGATCAACCCTTGCAAGGGCAGGGTCAAGGTCAAGTCGTGCACCAGCAGGCTCAAAATCCTCATGTCCTAGTTCAACAGGTTTAGAATCTTGCCAACCAAGGGCAATAGGTATAGAATCCCTATGTCCAAGGGCAACAAGTGTATCAACCTTATGCCTAAAGATAGGAGGTCCAAAACCCTCTTGTTCAAGGACAACAGGTTCATCACCCATATGTTTAAGGACAATAGTTCCCATATCCATATGTCCAAGGTCAACAAGCTCAACAACCTTTTAACACATACATTGCTTATCAACAACCTATGCCTGGATAGTTCTAAGGTATTGAAGGTCAAAATCCTCCCTATGGTCAAGGTAATTTGCAACGTGGGCAGCCTTAGATGCCATATGGCCAAAATCCCCCACTGTGGGCCCAAAATCCTTACCAACTTGAATGGGCTCCTCTATACGGACTCGCTTATCGACCTCCCTTTCCTTTTAACTCCCAATTTCCATTCTTGGCTACACTCGAGTTTCCAGATGTATCTCACCTTATGAATCATTCGTTGCTTCATTCGCTGTACTCTCCTGTAGTACCTTCCAAGATACCAAGTGATTGTCCAAAGTTCGATGGGAAAGCTAAAGAAGATCCTCAAGCCCATGTGATGACATATCACCTCTTGTGCTTGTTGAACTCTTACATGGATGATTCCATTCATCTCAGTCTTTTCCAATGAACCCTCATGGGTGTTGTAGCGAAGTGGTACATCGAGCTACCTCGAAGTACTTACTTTGACTTTAACTCTTTAACCATGGCTTTCCTCACGCATTTTTAGTTTCTAGCTCACTATGAAACTAACACCTATTTTCGCACATCACTTAAGCAACATATTGTGACAAACATCTCTGATCATATCTATGAATGAAGACGTAGATGTCACCTGATCAAATTCGAGATTGCTGATCAGTTTCTCACTGAATGGTTCACCAAACCATTCATGGCCCTAATTGTTCACGATATAGCTATGGGTGGATGCATCACTGAAGAGCAGTCCATTGCTCGTTCCTGGTACTTGGATCTAGTTTACTCTCAGTCTGGCACTTTTCATGAGTTATTACCCAATGCTCCTCGGCCATAATTCGATCGTGCAACATCAAAGTCACAAGATGTACCTCCCCTTGATGGAGTTATTGGTTCAGTGTGCTAGAACCATACTAAATCTTCTTCCAAACAGAAGTCGGTCTTAAATGTTGTTCCTAATAGTTCATCCCAGAATCCAACTGGCCTTGGTAAAACCTCATAGGTATACACTATCCAGTATACTACAGTAGACAAATCCTCGAAAGGAAAGAAGAAAGGAAAAGGCAAGGGTAAATCCAATGCCCCGAAACAGGGTCCTCCCAAATCATCTGCTGGTGAATCTTCGCAATGAAATCCTAAGTATCCTTCCCTCATTTGCGAGGAAGATCACTACACTAAGGATTGTCCCCGACAATCAAAAGTTAGTCACTTGCTCAAAGGGACCCCCGCTGTCCTCAAAGAGTTGTTTCCATCTCAGCATACCCAAATGGTAGACCAACCCAAATCTTCTTTCTCTGGATCTCAAGTGTTCATGATGATTATGCTTATTAATGTGGCTACCAGATTGAAAGACTAACAAACTCCTGCTTCAACAACTAGGAAAGAGAAAGAAGCCACACCTTCTTCTTCTACCCCTAGTTCTGGCCGTTGTCATATTGAGTGCCCTAACCTTGGTTTTGCTATGTGACCACCCTCTCGAGGTGTGCTACATAAATCCTTGTATAATCCCAATGCCCAAGCTGCTCAACACTACAATATTGTTGAGGATTTGGCTTAGGCACTGTCAGCCATGTTAGCTCTCGAGGTACTCCAAAGCTACCCATCATAGTGAAAATATTTGTTGTCAGCTATTGGGGGCATCGATCCCACTAATTCTAATTTGATATGTTTTGATCTAGAGAATGATGTTCGATGTCTCCCTCATCAGATTGCCTTTCTTATTCAGGTAATCATCAATGAGAATACCATCCACTGGACTTTCATCGATGAAGGTGCTTCCACCTTCATCATGATGACCTCATGTTGGAAGGCTATTTTTTTTTCTTCTTTGGACCAATATCCAAACACTTTGGAAGCTTTCGATGGGTGTGCTTGGCGACCCTTCAGTTTCTTACGTAACCTTCCCATCACCCTAGGAGGCAAGACAGTGCAAGTCGAAGTAGAAATTGTTGATGCCAATCTCAATTATAATCTTCTACTCGACTGAAGTTGGACCCATGCCATGCATGTCATGGCCTCCTCTTTATTTCACATGATTCATTTTCCCCATCAAGGGAAGATTGTCACTATTGACCAGCTATCTTTCTTTGCCTCTTCCTCCTCAGACGGAAATGTTCCATACGTCAAGCACACTAGTGCTCCCTATGAGATTGTGGGGGCATGTCTTTTCAAAGATTCTTCCTTAATGGGAATTTTTCCACTCCCACCTCCTCATGTTTCCTTTGTCAACATGATCTTAGTTAAATCTGATCCTTAGGTCATACCTTCACTAGATCTCGTTGATGCCTGGGGCAAGGTTATGCCGCTTAGTCCCATTGAATCAATTAAGTGGAAATTGTTTCATCTTCAAGCTCTGCATCCTCTAATTCTTTTATGTCAAAGACCTCTCTTGATACGTACTCTCAATCATCGTGGCTTGGCACTTTGAAATCACCTGATCCCTTAGACGAGACCTTCCTTGCTGATGAAGGTATCATGGAAGTCATGTCTCTTGACGAACCACCTTGGATTGATACTCATCATCACTCCTCGTTCCAGCCTCACCGGGTAGTCATGTCTAATGTTTTCAAAGAGTCCTCTTCTCTGTTTCTGCCACTGACTGTTACTCATGAAGTATGGTCGGAAGGAAATCTAGGTAATATTACCCAAATGATGCCGATTGATATTTCTATCAAACCCTATATCATTGAACATGTTCATATTGGGGTATCTTGTTCTCTAGATGAGATCAAGACATATACTTGTCTATTTCAGGAATTCCATGATGTTTTTTCATGGTCCTACGAAGAAATGCCCATCATTGATCCTAGCATTACAGTGCATGAAATACCAATGTATCCACATGGAAAACCCGTTCACCAATGGCTTTGCCCTGTGCTCCCTAGGAAGGCCGCCAATATTAAGGGTGAAGTTGAAAAGCTTCTCAAAGCTGGGTTCATCTATCCCATCCCCCTTACAGACTGGGTGTCCATATTGTCCCGGTGACTAAAAAACAAGGCACAATCTGTGTTTGCGTCGATTATTGAGATCTAAATCGTGCCTATCCTAAAGACAACTATCCTACTCCCTTCATTGATCAAATCATTGATGAATGTGCCGGGAGCAAGATATTTTCCTTTATGGATAGTTTTTCTGGTTACAACCATATCAACATTGCACTGTTCGATCAATAAAAGACAAATTTTATCTATCCGTGGGGTACGTTCACGTACAAGAAGCTCCCTTTCGACCTCAAAAATGTTGAGGATACGTTTCAACGGGCAATGTCCTATGTGTTTCATGATATTCGTAACATTTTCCAACTTTTCTTGGATGACCTTCTTGCTCATTCTCGTAAGTGCCAAGATCAACTAGACCAACTTTGACAGATTTTTCTATGCTGCAAACACTATATCATCCGGTTAAATGCACACAAATGTGTTTTCTAAGTAGAATCAGGATGAATCCTCAACTTCATTGTTTCCAAGGATGGCATTCACCTTGGTCCACTCAAAGTCGATGCCATTGTAAATTTACCCCCTCCATCTTCACTACACCAACTCCAGAGCCTGTAAGGAAAGGCTAACTTTCTCCGTCATTTTATACCTAATTATGCCATGCTAGCTACTGGATTTACCCAGTTGCTAAAACAAGGAACACCATTTATATGGGACGAGGTGGCCCAAAAAATTTTTTGCGAGCTCAAGATCGTCCTCGTAAATGCTCCTCTATTGCACTCTCCAGACTATTATTGAGATTTCTTCCTTTACCAAGCCACGACCCCTAGTACCATTGCTATGGTTTTGGTCCAAGACGATGATGAAGGCAACAAACATGTGATCTACTACCTTAGTCAGAATCTCCTCGACACTAAAACATGTTATGCACATGTCGAGAAGTTGGTTTTGGCTATCTTCCAGGTTGTTCAACGCTTTCGACACTATATCCTTTTGTGCACAACTACAATGATTTCTGAATGCAACCCCATGACCTATATCCTAACTTGTTAGTTATTGGGGGGAAATATTCTAAATGGATTGTGATCCTGAAATAATTTCATTTGGTATTTACTATGACAAAATCTAACAAGTCACTTGTTTTCACTGAATTGATTTGTTCCCTTCCCTCCAAGTCTCTCCTTGTTGGTGCAGATGAATAGCTTCTGGATGAGACCCTCTTTCTGATTAGCACCCTTGATCTGTGGTACATTGACATCATTGTGTATCTCTAGATGTTCATGTTCTAGTCCACGTTGAACAAGGATGATCACCAAAGGATTCAACATCACTCCCAACCCGACCATATTATTGGTAATACTTTACACCATATTAGTGTTGATTCAGTTCTTCACCGATGCCTTATGATCGAGGAAGCTGAAAGAGTTCTCAATGATTGCCACTCCAGGGCATATGGTATTCATATGTCCAGTTATGCTACAGCTCAAAAAATCCTTCCTGTTGGTTATTTCTAGCCGTTTATTTTTAAGGACTGCATTCTTGTTCCTCACAAGTGCCACGAATGCCAAATTTACCAACACAAGGTACGTGCCCCACCCACTCACCTACACCCCATCATTACCATTGGTCCTTTTTCCAAATGGGGCATCGATTATATGACATGTGACCCTCATTTGGTGGGGGGGCATGGCTATTTTACTATCGCTATGGATTATTTCACCAAATGGGTTGAAGCGATGCCTACATTCTCTGCAGATGGTAAGATGGTGGCTCAATTCCTTTTCAGCAATGTTATTTCTAGGTTCGGCATACCACAAGCCATTGTCACGGACCATGGATCCGATTTAAGAGATTACATGATGGTTGAGCTGACATCTGCAATGGGCTTGCACCATGATGGCTTGACCCCATATTACCCAATGGGCAAGTTGAAGTTGTGAACAAAGTTTTGGTGAAAATGCTTCATCATACTATTGGGATGCACAAGTCAAATTGGCATCTCATGCTCGTTTTAGCTTTGTGGGCCTACCAAACCTAAACCAAAGGTGCAACTGGTTTCACACCATTCCAGTTGGTCTATGGTCTCGAAGCAACATTTTTGATCGAATGCGAGAATCCTTCACTCAAGTTAGATGTTGAACTCCTCTCCGAAATGTCACCTTAAGAGGAATGCCTTTTATATTTAGAACGATTAGACGAGACTCGTCATCTCACTGCCTTGGTCATCGAAGCACAAAAGAAATGGTTCAAATCCGATTTCAATCAGTCGATCTCCCCTCGCACGTTCTTTGAGGGTGATTTGGTCTTACTATACGACCAAGCTAACGATAAACTAGGGGCAGGAAAATTCAATCCCATGTGGCATGCACCCTACATCGTGAAATGCGTTTTGCAGAAAGGAGCCTATGAGCTTATTAATTATGAATGAAATCCTCTCGATAAGCCTCGAAACGAGATTTAACTAAAGAAGTACTAAGCTTAGGTCATCTTGCATAGTTACTTGTGTACATTAGTGTGTCATTCATTTTTGTGAAGTATAGTTTTGTGTGAAAGTTTTCAAACAAATTTCCTGTTTACTATGCTTTTATTGCTTTGAAGATGTCTGCGACTCGCCACATTGTTTTCGCTGATGATGCTTTCCATATTACACATAACCTATCATCTATGGCATGGGTTATTTATGACCCTAATGATGAGTTGACCGACCTTCAATGTATCTGTCTAGGTCACACAACTAACAACGTTGGTGAATACAGTGCAGTCATCGAACTATTGTCAGAAGCCATCGCTCTGGACATCAGAGAGTTGATTATCAACCTGGATTCACAGCCTGTCGTCCTTCAAATCAATGGAAAATATTCCATTAGAAACCCTCAAATATTGAGAATGTATCTCTGTATCTGTCTATTGGAAAGAAATTTTGATTAAATTACATATCATATATTCCTAGACATATGAATAAATTGACAGATGCATTAGATAATCATCTGTAGGATAGACATTTGTGAAACATGTGAAAAGATAAAACAAACCATTAGTACCATAGTAGACAAGAAAATACAGCATGTCTATATATATGGTGATAATGTTTGATACATCAAAACCCAAAAAATAATGTGTGTCTAAAATAACATCGAAAACTAACAAACCTCATATATCCGTGGCACGCAGGGCTCAAAAAATGTAAGTGTTGGACCTAGGAACTAATCAGCATGGTGATCATGGTAGCATGATATGGTTCGTGCAACTTGAGTTAGCAATCGTTGGATCCAATCTGAGACTCCCACCGTGTGTCTCTGGTACTGACGAGGAATGTCTCCTACCCAAGCATACTCTAGGATACCAAAAGTCAACCGCTTAAGGTTCCTCGTGATCTCCTCCTTGTTGTCACTCCCTTCTTGATAAGGAGCGATAGCATCGATAGGGTGAGGGACGCGCTTGGCTATTAGGGACATCCCAGCAGGCCGCTCTGGTCCAACCTCTACATTAACAAGAGAAATGTTATAAGCACATATATACCAAAAACAAATTAAAAAAATCTCAAAATTTTATTTTTTACCTTCATCATCAAAGTCCTCTCCATTTGGTAAGGGCATATCTGGATCACCATGGAAATCAATGCCACTGTATGGCCAGTCCTCCATGATGATCTTCTGTCATTGTAGCGATGAAAAGAATGTAGTTCAGTATGACATGTGATGATCCCCAGTGATCTTGGGCATCAAATGGCTCTAGCGGGCCATCCGTGGATCACGTGGCATAGTAGGATCTACCTCAGTCATCTGATATTAGAACAGTGGTACTCGTTCCAAGAATAAGGTCACAAGTATAGATCCAAAGCAAAATTTCTTTAGATTCCTTGCCTTAGTTTTAGACAGCTGGCATTTTATGTTGATATTCATGGCCTCTGCCCAGTTGAAGATCGTAGGAGCTATACAATCGGTAGCATAAAGGAACTTTGACTTGTTAGTCTCATGTTCTTCCTAGGAGCCCACCACTTTGTTGATAGTTAATAGAAGCACTCTCAGTGTTAGACCCTGAACACTGGAAATCTCTATCTTCCCACTTTTGGATTTCAAGGCCTCAGAGCAGTGTTTGGCAAGCAAGGAATATATGCTTGCCCTAATCGGTCGTGACCCATACAAGTTCATTGGTTCCCCTCTATGAGACAATCTAATGATGAAGTATATATTTGAAGTTTCCAACTCCAACTCCTGGTCACCAATGACAAATATTTCCTGATTAATGTCCCAAAGACTAATCAGGTATTGAAGCAACTCGGGTTGGGCCCTCATCCCTGACGTGACAAAAGATTTGAGGAGCCTGTAAGCCCTCAAAGATTTTAGGCAATTTGGGTCATTCATTGCCTGGGTGTCAACATCCTCATGTTCCCGTTCTCTCCAGTTCACCATTTTCAGTGATTATTTCCTGCAAAAGCCAATAATTTCTATCAGCAATCATGCTTAGCACATAAAATTTGAGTTTAAATGATGCTTTTTTGAGGGAATAGGGTTTTTCCCTATTCACGATGCTGACACGCCTGTTTTAAAAATAGTTGCACCAAATGACACAACTATCTTTGTTAATCACCCTTGATTGGTGCGATTTAGTTCCCGGAAGTCGCACCAATCGAGGGCGAAAACGTTTTTCAAAAACCCTCTCAAAAAACTAAATAAATGGTTAAAGATAGAAGTAAAGGACATGAAAATGGAGCTGAGGGCTTTATCTTTTACCTGGAACTGGTGTCTCATCGATTGACCTCTCGGAACTCTTGCAATCTACTTTGGAACAATTAGGGCAAAAGTTAGTAAGAAATTTTCATAGAAAAGGTAAAATGGTAAATGGTAAAAATATATTTACTTTTCTCCTTTTTATTCATTTTTTCATGAAAATATTTGGTTTTTGTAAATATTTCGACCTATTTTGCCTCAATAATTACATAATACACTTTACCTATTTATGCAGCGATAGGTGATGGATGTTCAACAATGATGGCGAGTCACGCATCACCTCTTTTCTTGACTAGTTAAACTCATATGAAAAAATTGCCGTGTTTTTCCCTTTGACTTGTAAAAGAAAATAAAATGGGGGTCGACTTTTAGCTCTTTTCTGTTCCTTTAAAAGTGAAAAGATGGCCAAGCCCTTTTAATTTTGAACTCATTAACGGATGCAAAACATTGTGTGCTCAGTATAAGTTTACCCCTTTTTCGAGCTGGGAGGCACTATTTACGAAAAAGGTACTCCTTGACTGAAATGGTCAAGCGGTTCTCTCAATTATTTTTTTCTACCTTTTTGGGTTCGAGAGACACAAATCTACGAAAAGGGATCATGTGGAGTTTTCTTTTCCATGTCTTTTTCAAACTATCTAAACATGAAAAAGATACCAAGTTACACCTTTGTCAGACTCGTTAAACTATTAAACAACATTGGATTCGTCACCAATGACGAACTTGAGCTTCTCCTTCCTAGGGCTCATTAAACTTACTAGGTCGGATTTGTCTGAAAGATGAACTTATAGTGAAAGCATATGCTATCCCCTTCAAGCTTGTGATTAAAAAATAATTGAGGTACTTGCCAGAAATGGTGGGGGAAAATTTGGAAATCTATCAGTTGTGTCGGTAGCTCACTCTTGAACATGACACTCTTTTCTTTGTGTTGGGTCAAGATATCCTCCTTTATATCATTGACCTTCCTAGGTTTGGGTTGTTCATTTTTTCCTTCCATTTGATCTCTACCATGTCATCATGACCACCAATCCCATGGATCCAGAAGCTGTGAAACTTCCAATTGTGTCGCTGATATGTTCAAGAGTTGTCCTTTTGTAGTTACACTTACTTCTGATTCTTTGTATCATCCAAAATAATTTTGCATCCTTTCATCTCATGTTGATGTTGTGGGAAACATTATGTCGCTCCTTCAACATGGTCATTTCCCATCAACTTCAACTCATTATCTGGGAAGTTGATCAAGAGGCTCCCTTCCAGTACCTTAGAGCTTGCATGCCCTAATGGCAATTTCTTCACACTCGATGACAAGTTAACATCATTGGCTTTCTATCGAGTGATTTCATGGATGTTAGACCTTAGTTCCTCTATTCACATTTCATGGATTGTGCTAATAATGCCTTGAGGACCATTTTCATTATTGATGGTTTCTCTTGCACTTGTTAACAATTTACATCATTGACTAGTAATCAAGTGACTTTCTATCATGTTCGATGTCAACACATCTATTCACATGTTATGATCTGTACTTTGATCGGGTCATTTTGGAGTGCAAGACCCTGGACTTAGATCACAAAAGTCCACGTTGCGAAGTGATGTGACATGGTTATGATGATATGCATGTCTCTTTAAAATGGCTGGTTGTGACCAGACCATGAGTTAGCATATGTGATCCTTATCATTATTGGATGGCTACAACCATAACTTGGTTTCATTATTATCCCCTTAGATGGATGGTTGCACCCATACCTGGATCCATTTACATGATCATTCTCTAGATGGCTATGTCCATGCCACGATTCATGTATTATTTGACAGATTTCTCAGTCATGTATATGTATCTATACTTTCTTACAGATTTTTAGATGACATACTTTATTTCCCCACATTGATTCATAAAGCATTTCATCCCTCACTCTAGCTCAGCCTTCACGCTCTAGGGGGCATTTGTTACACAACATTTTGTCACTATCCCTGAACTCCGCATTCGTTGATCCTAGAGGAAATCTATAGTGAACCCCACATGTTTTTCCTTCATGAAGAAACTCCCATTGTGTCCCTCTTCACGAGCATATCAATTACCGTTTGCACCATTTCCCCTAAAATGTTTATTTTGCCTAGTTTACAAGACTATTGTTTATGGCCTTTGTCTCCCCCGCACTAATGTGCAAAGTTTAGTACTATCTCTAGTGCCAATTGGAGTGACTGAGCTATGTTTTAGTCACCCTGGTCCTGTTATGGAAAGTTTTCTAAAATGGGAGCCGAAACTTCCAACTCTAGAAGCTTTGTAACGGAAGTCTGGTAAATGGTTTGGGCAGATGAGGTCGAGGATGTTATTTTGGGATCCTTTCCCCTATAATTATGGAACTACCTCAAGGGATAATCCCTTCTCCCATGAGAATATGATCCATCTCCCATCCATTCATCCTATATAAACCTCCCTTCTTCCCAAGCACAAGCTAGTGTCAATGTTGGTGTGCCAGTGCTATTTTGGTTTGGAGTAAACAAAAAGCTATTACTAGTTGTAGCTATCTAGTTGTGTGAGGGGGAAGTGTGATTTGGTTTGGACTGAAGCCTAAAGGGAAGAGCCTTAAAACTACTATGGATCAAGGCCTTCATAGAATGCCAGTAGAAGTGTGTGAGAACCTGGTCTTATCAGAGGAGGACTGCAACATTAAGACAATGGTTGTAATCTCTCTTTGATATTAATATATGCAACTATCGATTGATTTATTACATGATTTGTCATATTACATAGTCATGGCTTAATGTTTCTTGACTTTTTAAGTAGATTGAATTACAATTTGTCTATTATCATGATTGTTGTTTCCTGTTGTTTACTTGTTTCAGATACTTGAAGAAGGAAGTGAGAGATAACTGGAGCGAGAAAGCAGGGACATCATCAAGTGGGATAAGCGTACTAAGAGGTAGGCCCTCTTAATTGGTTCTAACCTCAGTAAATCTTCCATAGAATGTATCTATTGTGGCTAGACCCATTATCTAGCTGGAAGAATTTTTTCGTGTCCGCACTTATAATTTTACTTCACCAAACCCCCTCAAACCCCCTGGACAGGGGGGGTTGCCTCCCCCCCTGTGACCCCCCCACTGCGAATCACCACAACAAAGGGGGGCTATACCCCCCCTCTAACCACCCAGTTGACTAGGGTAGTAGGCATGGAAATAATATAACACAACCCAACACCTTAGGCCCTATACCACCTTCCAAATCACTCTTATTTCTCTTAGCGGGATCCTATAGGAATACATGGGATCCTGTAGGAGCATTAGGACATCTTGTAGGAAGCATTAGGACATTCTGTAGGATGACCTGTAGTGGTTTGTTTGAGGCTAATTTATGGGAAAAGCATACAAGAATATAGGAGAAGACCCCCACTTACCTCTTAAGCCATATGACCTTTTACAACCATCTCTAACCTACCTACCACATCACCAAGAAGATTTAGCATTCACAATTTTACAAAAAAGGACAAGAAGGAAAAAATAGTTATTGTGTTCATTCATATGCACAACAGTAAAATGTTTGGTTATTTCAGATTTCATGCCTAGGATAGTTAGGATTACAGACATGTTAGCTTAGAATTATTATGAAGAAATATCTCTTAACAAATAGCTAGATGAGTGGTGTGTTTAAAGATTTATTTCAGTGTTTCATTACTGCAGTAGACAATATTTCCGTTCTTCCAATTAGGGTAAAATTCTGCTTTCTTCATTGGTAATCAAATTTCTTCTGAATCAATAGAAGGCTAGTTTGAGAAACCATAGTGGTCTATCGCCAACTCAGTAGTGACAAAGAGTGGACCCATTGCATCTGCTTGTGTATACAACATTGTCACCTCAAAGTTTGCATGAACCCAGTGTTGATAAAGTAAAGTTGGTAGCCCCAGGAGTTGCAACATTCTTGCTGCAATATTGGTGCTCATCAAAGACTATATGAATATATCCATGGTATGGGCAGAGCCATCCAGATAATGAGGATCATCCTAAATATAAAGTCCCACGGTATGTTCACAACCATATGTATAGTAGAAACATGTGTACAATCATGAATGACATATAACTCCTTGCAACATGAGTCATAATAGACAAGAATAAGGGTCTTGTGCTCCATCTCGACCTGACCAATGTATGAATCCTAACATGTGAATAAATGTGTTGAAGTCAAACATGCTAGAAAAATTCCTGATTACTGGACAATGATGAGGACTGTTAATAGGTACGAGAGAAAGCACCAATAATGACAATGGCTCTCAAGGTACAATAGTACAATCTGTGAATATCATAATGAAGCTGAGGTCGAACACTCATGGAATCACTCGATCGAAAGCAAATAATGAAGACCTGTCATTGGATGCAAAGAACTGGCCATTAGGGCATGCCAACTCTAATGTACTGAAACGGAGTCTCTAACTCATCTTCCTAGATAATGAGCTAAAGTCGAAAAGAAGTGACCCATTGAAGGAGGGCAATGATGAAAACCCCATCATTGACATGAAAGAAAGAATAAAGTGGAATAATTTTCAAGAGTGTAACAATGACTCAAATAGTGTATAGGTAAATAATTGCAGATTGGACTTCTCTTGAACACTGGTGACACGACTCTGGAGTGGGGCAGCATTTGACTTGACATAGGACTAAAGGTCATGATGACAATATGGAATAGTCAAATGAGAGGTAAAAATGGATCACTCAAACCTAGAAGGACAAGTGAATGAGTGAGGACAAGTGATTGAGTGAGGATATCCCAAACCCAACACGAGAAACAAATGAGTGTCATGTTCAAGAGTGACATGCTGCCTATACAAAGGATGTTTCATCTTCATTCCCCCCCTGCTATTTCTACTGAGTACCTCTTTATTTTTACAAAAGCATGAAGAGGATACCATATGCTTGTCATATAATTTCATCCTTCAGATGAATCAATCGCAGTAAGTTTTACATGCCCTAGGAAGGAGAAGATTGGTCTCATCATGGTGACGAGTCTTTGGTCGTAAAGTTTTAACGAGTTTGACATAAGAATAATTTTATGTCTTTTTCATATTTAAAGAGTTTGAAAAAGAAACAAAAAAATCAAACTCCATCATGTCCCTTTTCGTAATTTGTCTCTCGAATCCGGAAAGGTAGAAAACAATATCCGAGAGAACCTCTTAATCATCTCGATTAAGGTGTACCTTTTTCATAAATAGTCAATCTTAGCCCGAAAAGGGAGTAAATGTATATTGAGGTGATTTCAATTCATTTACTTTAGCGAGTTCAAAAAGGCAATTACTTGGTGATATTTTCATGTTTCAGGAGTCAGAAAAGAGCTGAAAGATGACTCTTCCTAGAGGAACGAGTGGTAGAAAAGGATAGAAACTAGTTTTAGTAATGATGGAATTGCTTAAAACATGTAAAGGTCAAGAGGCTAGCTAATAAAACCACTCATCATAGTTGTTCCTCAGGTAGGGGTAAAACAACCAAGTGAAAGCATCTGATCAGCCAAAGAGATGGTGACAATGGAAATGAAAAACCAAGACTCATCTGGCAAACATCGACTGATGAAAATGTAAATCACGAGATGTAAAGAGAGAAATGGTTTCATTTTTACAAAAGATTGAAACATGGGAAACTATACTTGAGTATACTTGAGGTTGATTTTATTTTTCACAAGCTTAAAAGATGAGAAAAAAGGTGCTTGGATTTGGTTTCATTTTTACGAAAGCTTAAAACAAAGATAAACTATGCTTGAGATAAGTTTGCATGCCCCCAGCATAATGACTGAATTTGAGGTACATGGCCCCGTGAGCTTCACTTCATTCACCTAGGTGGATGGAATGAAGGCTCACTTATGAGATCAAGGGAAAGGTTCGACTGCAATTTTATGAGATCTAATCAAAGACTCAAATTGGAGGGGGATTTGTTTCATTTTTTAATGATCTTGACACAGGCAAAGAACTCTACTCATGACCTATTTCATTTTTTAACAAGGTTGACATATGAAAAGAATTATCCTCATAACCTATTTCAATTTTTTAACTAGGTTGACATAGTAAAAGAACTATCCTCATGACCTTTGTTCCATTTTTTAACGAGCTTGACACAAGACAAGGAACTCTACTCCATATCCCTTGTTTCATTTTTTAAGGAGCTTAACACAAGATAATGAACTCTACTCCACATCCCTTGTTTCATTTTTTAAGGAGCTTGACATAAGACAGAGAACTCTGCTCCACATCCCTTGTTTCATTTTTTAAGGAGCTTGACACAAGACGGGGAACTCGGATTGATCCCTTGTTTCATTTTTTAACAAGATTGACACAGGACAAGGAACTCTGCTCCATCCCTTGTTTCATTTTTTAACGATCTTGACACAAGACAGGGAACTTTGCTCCACCATTTAAATCATAGACAGAAAGAGGCAATGGCTTCCAGGAGGTTCTCATCAGATGGGAGAATAATACTTTTGAAGGGATACATGTCCAGGGATCGAAAGGAAAAATCGGGCTCCAATGCCCCCAGTACATGGTGTACTACATCACCTAGTAGATCATCAATAGATGTGGGCATGGAACATGTTTCCATGTAATTAACCTGTGGTGAGGATGATACCGCTTGCACATAAGAACCATTTAGGGATGATGGTTGAGTGGGAGATGATTTAGGACCAATGAATGTAATATGATCAATGATCACAATGCTTCCTTCATGGGGGAACACATCACTCGAAAGAGGGAAGAGACAAGAGCTCCCATGACATAAACACAGTCACAACCAAGGAGCAGATTAAAATCAAACAGACCTTGGACAACCATCACGTATATATAGACAGTCTTTCCTCCCAAAGTAATAAGCAACTTAGGAAGGATCCCTAAAGGTTGACTGGTTCCTCTGTGAAAAGCTAACACATTCTAGGTGATGGGGACAAGCTGAGGAGAACCTAAAGGTTGCCAAGCAACTGAGGATAGGATGGTAATAGATGTGCCCTCATCTATGACTATGCTAGGTACAGCCATATGGTAAGCCTATACTGTAATCTAGAAAGGCACATAAGACAGAAGGAAATATCCTTCCAGTCGACTCAAATCAAAAGAAGTGACTAAACTACTCAGAGAGGGTGTCGTAGGAACATGAGAGCTTCCCTCTTGCTCTATGGGAATAGGAGAACTACTCTCATGCACCTCTGAAATAGGAGGATTTATCTCTACTTCATTCAAAACTAAAGAACACAGAAGAACCTGAGTAGTATGAGGCTCACTCTCTATCGAAAAGGTATAGTTAAATGAAGGTGGAGTCAAGTCTACCATTTTCTCAACCAGTGATCGGTCGAGAATGGACTCATGAGACTCACTTTTAGAGAGAGTGGGGTTGACCAAATATGCCTTATGATCAATCACTGGATCAACTAGTGAAGGATTAGGGGAAAACTTTTGATACCTATTCGGAAGACAAGGTTGAGAAGTTGTAAGGTTTTCTAATTATTTGTAAGCTTCATCCATAAGAGGAAAAAGGTGAATGGGATGATTAACTTCACACAACTTGCAAGGAAGTTTGACTTTTCCCTTTTTCCCATGAGCTTTACTATTACTAGTTAAGGGTTTGTCACCAGCATGATCACCAGAGGTTGATGACAAAGGTCGATCTGAACATGTTGACCACACTTCTAAGACGTTGGGAATACCAGGAAAGTTCCGAAGAAGGTGGTCATTCTTACATAACATGAAAGGGAATTTTACTTTTTGGGGTTGTTTGGAAGATTTTTCTTCATTAATTGCGTTGATAGAAATGGCTACTTGGTTGGCCCCTTGATTTTTTTGCTTCTTCTTCTTCTTCTTCTTAGCTTCCTAGTTATTATAATCCAGACTTTCACCAGGCAAAGAGGAAGAACGGGGTGAAGAAATAGGTGAAGAAGTTGAGGGGTCAACATTAGGATCAACAGAGGTTGATGTTGTTTAGGTGGAGGAGAACTCGGTTGAAAAGTAGTTTCGACACTGGAAATCACTGAGGTCGAAAACAACCAAACTGGCAGACCAATGGTCAATCTAGGAAGGGACAATGTCACCATATAGGGAGCACCAGTATTTCCAAAAGAAGGAAAAGGACTAGGATTACCGTTAAAGGTGTTTCCTTGACTGGTAGACTCAGCAAATATTTCCATTGGTATCAACTTAATATCTACTAAGGCATATTTCCACACGAAGGATGTTATTTCACGAACAACTAATTTTATAATTTGAAACAAAAACTTTGCCTTTTCATGTTTTAAGAGCCCAGAAAAAGGATGAAAAGGTGATTCTAGTCACTTTCGTTGGTTTAGTGAGCTTGAAAGGACAAGTGCTCGATTATCTCTTCAAATTTAAAGAGTCGGAAAAGAGCAAAATGACTAGTCAGGTGACTCTAGGAAAAAGGAGTACCAAGTAACTATGAATTGCAATATACACCTCAGTAAATAAATTTACCAAGGACTTGACGCACATGTAGGAAATCTCCCCGAATGTTGTGTTTGGTGTATTAGGTTTATAGGGTGACAGACTCGAATTCCTACAGATAAAGGTTTTCAACCTATAAGGGTATCCCTTTATATACTTGACGGTACAGGGAGCACAAGTCGATGCTAGCACTATCTAGTGCAAGAGCAAATGACGACTGTTAAGTTTTAAAGATGTTGGAACATATCTCTAGCCTAGACCACTAAGTATGAACATTAATGTTTCAAATTCTCCTTATACTAATTGATAGATTTTAAAGTTGATCTTCAATTAAGTTTCAATTTTAAGGCCTTATCAATGTTACTTGAATACCTAAGATGCAAATATATGAGAAAAGGAAAAAAAATTGTTTCAATGAAAGCTAGACTAATCAAGGGAAGAAATTTCAATCGATAGTGCATCAAACAAAATAAATCATGAAAAATTCCTTCCACTAACTTTCAATTTCATCTTCCAAATGAAAAATATAAAAACAAAATCTAATCTTTCATTTCACTAAATGCAATGCCAAAAGTAAAAAGATTTCCACTTTTCACTATCTTAAATGCAACTTTTCAAAAAAAATGATTTTGACTTCACAAAGATGCACATATATGAATTATTCTTTTCTTTTCGTTTTTCGTGATTTGATGCACCTAATACAATTTTGAACTTTTAATCACTCAAAAATGTGATCTATTTTCAATGATGAATTTCAAAAAATAACTTTTCAATGCAATTAATCTAATGCAATTTCACGACATGTAAATTTCGAAATACAGGCTAAAGTAAATGCAAAATGATGTTTTCAATGAATTCTATAGAAAACAACACTCAATCAATTAGACAAATAAACATATCAATGACATCAAAAAGTAGCAAGCAATATCTAATAACTAGAAACCCTAGAATTCAGTCAGATTTCAATTTGAAGCCAACGAGCCAAGACACACTCGATTCTAAGGAAGAAATATTAAAAATTCTCATATTCAAGGATCATCGCTATGTTACATATCGAAACCCACAAGTATCGATACTTTGCATAGAAAAACCTACGATGGCATCACTACTTTGTATAGCAAAAGTAGTGATGGTTTCAGCATGACCGAATAATGAAGAAAAAAATTCATCATGATTGTAAAGGTAAAAATCGTGATTCCATTGCGAATGTTCAGGCTAAACCTGTGATGGACAAAGAATATGGGAGAAAACTAAAAATAGTCCAAAAAACAATGCAGACTTAGCACTCTAGCATAGCAATTAGTGATGGTATACACTGAGACTAATGCAAACAAGCCGAAAAATCAACGGTTGATCAAACTAATCAAATGATCATGGTGAAGGATTGGAAGGAAAATATCATAGGCTCCCTAGCAGAGTCTCCATTTTTTTGACAAGGTTAATCCTCTCTACAGACAAAGACAATCCATCTATCCCAATGAGAGGGTCTAGCAACTAAAGTGACAATCAACTAGACATATTCCTAGATTATAATTGAAAAGTAGAATGAAAGAGATGACCTACCTCGTTTTGATGCTAATTCAATTTCCTTTGTTGAGAGCCTCGAACTGCTTATGTCATGGAATTTTTCTTGCTTCTCTCAGTACTTATTTACTTGCACAAGTGATCAAGAGACAACAAAGCATGCCAAAACCAATAGAAAATCCAATAATAACCTACTTATCTCATCAAGGAATGCCAAGCTAATACATACATGAACATATATATTTTGGAAAGATGAACCAACATTTGTATATAATTTAAAGAATAAAGGGAAGCTTACAATGATAGCCTTGATGTTGAAAGGCTATCCTTGAGTGGTAATCCAATTCCAAGCCAAGAAACTCTCGAAACGATCCTTCTCCAAGTCTAATGAAAAGCCTCTAAGCACAAGCTTAGCATAGGGGTGCAAATGGATGTAGCCCAACCATTTGGGAATGGGAGAGGAGAAATGTATAGGAAGGGAGCCGGTGTTAGTAATTTTCCAAAGATAGGATTAGGCTCACATCTCAAGGTGGTATCTCATAGGGATAAGGAAAAGAGGTCAAGTTAGGAGGATTCAACCTCATCTATACGAAACTGCCTCCAACTTTCCACTCTAGAAGCTTGTAGATCACGAAGCTTCCCATCCTCTTTGGGAAAATTACATTTTTGAGTTCATTGTGGGTATGATAGGGAACAAAGCAATGCCATCATGGGTCAAACATGGTGCAACATGCAACGATCACTGTTTTGAGCTTCATAAGAGTGATGACCGTCTTTTTAGGGTTTTAAGAGTTATTTCTTCAGGGAAAGCTCAAGACATTTTCCAAGAAAAGTTAAAGGAGGGATCTGAGTTGCATACATGGATGAGTATACTATAAAATGGACATGTTTTAGGCACTTTGGGGTATGTCATAGGGAAATTTAGGAGGCGTGAGAAAATACTATGTAACGAAATCCAAACCATAACCTCATCATTCTTCTGTAGTCACGCCATCCAACAAAACTATCCTTATGAATACCCCACCATCATGTGGGGCATAGCACGTAGTACTAATTATAAAGCTTGGAAGTGGTGATACTCAGGGTCTTCACACTCAAAATCATCCAAAAAATTGTGTACGTCACTTAAACCATCATAATAGGGTAGTTTTCTTACCTCCGACGAGACACAGCGCAACAACTTCATCATCATATTGCATCACAGTGTGGATAATTCATACAAACAATTATGCCAATGCTCCAATTCTTCATCTGAATTAGAGGTGCAGGAACTCTCCCAGTCCCATGAAATCCATCCATCTACCATCAGATTGATCCAGACAACACTACAACCCTAAGCAATTTCCTTTCAAATGACATTGTCCTCTTCTTCAGATTGATGACCACATTCATATCAACGACCCAGTAAATTCTCAGGAGCATGTGGTATGGATTACTATCATCAATGATCTCTATAACCTCAAAGTTGGCCATCATGCCCGCACCTTCTATATAAACTCTTACTCCATATAATCATCCCATAGCAATGATTTTCTGTTGGTTCGCCATTTTGATTTGAATCAGAGACCACTGGAGCGTAGTTCTCCCCATTCTTTCCCATGTTTGTTTCGACAACACATTCGCATCAGACCCCAGACCTAAAATGACTTGGTTCATTTCATAATCACCTATCTACATGGTGAGCCTCATCTAGCGACCCATTCTTTATTTATGTCTGCAAATTTTTCTGACCACCTAGTGTCCATTAGGGACCTTTTATTTATTGTCACATTTGTTTATTAATTCCTATAGGCCTTCCACAGCTTGGCTATCATGCAACAACTTTATGCAGGTCTCCAAAAACATAGTGAGTATAGAGGGATCAACCTTTGTAGGCGCATTGGTTTCTTGGACCTTATCCTGGCTTCGTGAGGTGGAGGCCTCAACAAAACCCTTCTTGGATTCCATAAATGTTTCCACAACATGATTCAGATAAAAACCAACTTCCTTCTCTGGGGCCTAGCAAACCCATCCATCCTCTTCATTTTGTTTACCTTTATCATCATCATTCATTACTCCACTTCTCAGCACTATATTCACGCTTTGATCTTCCTCGTGGGGCTCAGCTCTCCTCATCTATAAGTTCTGCGTAGGTTGCTAAGGTTGCCCTTTATTCTCTTGTATTTTAGCTATTAGCATCGGGCATTCGTCTATAGTATGGTCAAAATGGCTGTAGTATTGACATGGCGGGCACGTCTGATTCTGACATTCTTATGCATATTTCTCTGACTGTCCGCAGTTTTAGCAGATGATCTGACCATGTCCTCTACCAGGCCCTGCTCCTCCTCGACCCCATCCACATCCTTGATAACCTTTGTGTGCTCCTTTGATGCCTTACTCTTGAGGGAAGTCTTTTTCTTGTATCTATTATGTAGGTGTTCTTTCCATCACCAACTCATAGCTATGACAATGGTGCTCATCGTGGCCCACTAATTTACAAAAGTTACAGAATAACTGCTGGGGTGTCTCGTTGAAGTTTTGAAGTAAATGACAATTATATGTCGCATGTTTTCCAACAACCTAACAAATAGCGAACCATAGCGCAACCCCCACGCTCGACCTTGCTAGGGATTCTAGCTTTAAGGGGATTGGTCCCCCTCCTATAATATAATTCAAGTACACAGGACAGTGGTATTTATCATGCCCCTAGCTTTTGCACATCAAACACTAGACTTGTGCCCACACTTCTGGTTTAGTCTCCTTGTCTTTCTTCAAACTTTGTAGTTCTAAGTGTAGGCTCTATAACTGAGAGTGGATCTATTGTACCCCCAAGGTCGCATCCTAAATAGGTGATGCATGAAACCTCATCACAATTTCCAAGGCTTTTTCCCGTGGTCCTATCTTTTATTGTGATAGAGAAATTCTCAGATGGGGTAGAAGTGAAGCTATAAACCATTCATGATGTTGACTATTTGTCACCTGCATGTTAACTTCTTGAATCTGACACTTCAATCTTTGATCTAATTCCCAAGGTGTCTCATCAAACCTCGTCATGATTTATTTGAAACTAATTACTGATTGTGATTTAGGCTTAGGCTTACTAAACTCCTTTTTTAAATCTTCCCTAGACTCTGCTAGCGATGGAAGAGGATTAGTAGAAAAATAATTAATATACCAAGTTAGCACGTGATCCTGCAGAGAGGTAACCAACTGTGCCTTATTTATATTATCATCAGCGATTTGTTGCATAGTCCAAACAATATTTGCAACAAAGAAAAACTTCTCTGTATCTTTACTCCCTATGCCCTTGAAAATCAACAGCTTCATCATGTTCACCATGTTGAATGTTGGTGGTGGAGGTGGAGGCGTGGGCGAAGGTGTATGTGGTGGAGGTGGAGGTGGAGTGGATGGATGATGTGTTTGTAGAAAACCATATATTATTAGCTAGACAACACTTCACGGTGAATCTTGCATTCCTCCTTCGTCGCCGCTTTAAGGAGGTCCAATTAATGGACTATATTTTGGATCTAATATCTTCTAATCTCGAAAGATTCTTCTGCTTTACGTAGCTCCAAACATCAAGGCAATGGCATCACCTGTTTTTCACATAACAACATTTTTATCCAGGTATTCAATGATCTTAGCTACTTACCTCGTGGTCCTTTAAAAAATCGCTGCTTGCTTCACTATAGCTCACTGAGGTATAAACTAAAAATTATGTAACAAATCCTCCCAGAATTTGGTCGAGCCATTGATCAACAACCCGTGCGATCTTGTTTTTAGAGGTTTCTAATCATTTCACTAGTTTTGGAGTCCACACTATAGGACTATCGAGCTTCTAGCTTCCTTGACTATCTATTAATTTAGCTAACCACTCATACAGTTCAATGGGAAACGTGCAGAAAAAGATATCATGTATCTCTGTATACAAATACCTATTCAACCACTCTTCTTTTGCTAGGTGTGGATTCCTATTTTATTGCATCGCGAACTTGTGAACCTTCTGATGAAACCACTTTTCAATACATTTCTTTGTCGGATTCCAATGATGCGACATGACACATCTCTTTCAAGATGATCTTGGTCCTGACAACAGAACCATTTGTTGGCTTCAGTGGTCCTGACCCATGTTGAAAGTTAGTTGCGCAAACCAACAAATCCCTACACTATTGGTCCTTTTGGCAACAACCCGCATAGCGCAGGCTGCAATCTAACCCAAAGCCGTATGGGGGAATGCAAGAACCAAGTTTATGCATCTAGAGACTAGTGTGATGTCTTCTAGCACCTTAGATCTACCTCCACGTAGACCTATACACTCTTAGAGCTCATTGTTGGAAATCCATTAAATAGCCTTCAGACCTTCACAAAGCTCTGTGATTAGTCTTTGTAGACCTTCAGCAATGAATCTATCTACTTACATGCATCTCAAAGTAGTCCTAAATTAAGTTTTGCACAGATTTACTTAAGTTATTGTGGAGTACTAAAGAAGGTATGTTTTTGGTGATTATTTTCACTTCTTTTCGTTAAAACCTATGAACCATTTGCATCATGAACTAGGAAGATACTAAGGAATTGTGACAAAATCTGTAAGATTAATATGTAAAATGAAAATACTGACAATTGTCATTTTCTTATGCAAGAAGGAAAAATGAAAGATTTTCATTCCAAAGGAAAGGACAATGCCAACTTAACTGATGTCCCTTTGGTGGGGAACTCCACGCAAATAAGGCAAACCAAATCAAAGTGTATTAGCCAAGGAAAGGAGATGGAGATATCGGCTCAGCGCAAGAAAGTAAATAAATAGCTGAGAGCCAAAAGTTTGGTGAATCCCTCAGGATCCTGTGATCTTGGGGGATCACTACTTTAACTATTTTTTGTACCTGGACATCTCCACCTTTGCTAATATAAAAAGGGGCAGCACTATTAGCCTGGGGGATCGGTTATGTTTTTATGTAATTTACCTTAAAATTGAGACTTTGATCATCGAATCTCATTGAGAAGGGATCTACTGTAATTCTGGTTTAAGCATTAATAAAAACTTGGTTGCTATTTCATCTATGATTCTGGAATAACTTCAAGCGGTGTACCCCTGGAGGCTAAGGGCCCAGCCCTAGAGGAACACTTGCTCCTGTACTGTTACTTTTAGTTTATGCGTGCTTTTGCTTATCAGCTTTATTTGGTAATCTGATATGTTCTGTTATTTTTACTTCACAAGTCTGTTACAGTTGATTCGTTAAGTGATATCATTTCTTGAGACAGAGACATCATAACTCTGCAACGCATTATTGTTTCATTAAACACTGATATTGCTGGTCTCTACAGAATACTGTCTTTGTTCCATTACAGAGTATCTGTGTTGTGCACTCATCCTTTGGTATTATTGAGCTCAACCTAGGAATTATATTTCCTTGCGATTGTTGAACCTATGGGTGTTGTTGTTCCATTCTGAAATACGGTCGTATTATCTATAAATAAGATTTGCAGTTGAATTACAAATATCAGATTACTATTGAGGTGTGCCATGTGTTAAGTTATTGTTTGATTCTTAGCACTGTTTCATATTCCATCACTAATCAGTGCTGTTCTATTTCTGTGTGTTGTTCGATTCATCCTTAAAGACAGAGGATTGCCATTTTATTTCTGTAGGATATGATTGACTGCATTTGATTTTGTAGACTAAGGTGTTGTTGCTTCTTAAACTTAATTTCCATTACAGTTTCCGATTTGTTGTTCCATTTCTTAGTTGTTGTTCCATTTCATATTTGTTGTTCCATTTCCTACCATTTGCGTTATTGTTGCTTTGGTGTGAAGAACAGTCTGAGACTGTAGTGGGCATTGACATTTGTTGTCCGGTCCCCAGATCGACGATCTGTTCCTTGATTACATTTGGACATCAGTTTCTAAAGGGATGAGTTATTGTTACTCGACCCTTGACTGATATATTGCTTATTTTTCCAAGTGAATGATTTAGGCTTTAAAATCTTCTGTTGTAAGTAGATTTTCTTTCCAACATCCATTTACTCTTGTATTTTCTTAAGCACTATACTACTAACATCACTCTGGAAAATGTGAGCCTTAGACTGAGACACTCTTTGAAATAAAAAAATGTTCCTGGATTGAAAAATTAATGTGAGGTAATTAGAGGTGAAAGAGACCCTTCTTACGACTCCACAGTTATTAGTAAACATTAAATAATTCATCAGAGTTCCATGAAAGTACTTAAACATGCATTGCATCCATCATTAACAGTTATTCAAGAGAATCATGCAACATCCAATCAATATTCCATAAAGCACACCATTCATTGATAGCATATAATATTAACATAAATATAGAAATACGCAAGAATTCTTCATAAAACTATCTTTATTGATCGTTAGTTCAGGATTACAAACTCAAAACTACCCTGTGCACACAGCTGTAGGGGTTTGCACACTCAGCTACAGACTCTATCTAGTTCTCGATGCACTTAGTTGCAAAGCCTTTCTTCTGCTATTTGACCCACTTCTTCTCACTATCACTTCTTTTCCATCCTTAGTTATCATCAAAAAACATGCCTTAGATCCTCTAAGACACACCTATTTATAGCCTTTTTCATACAATGCCATGGTCCACAGACCATGGGTGGATCTCAAAACCAACTCAAAATTTTCATAAAATAAGGGGCTAAAACCCTTTAACTCCTACTCATATACATGCTCCACATCCACAAATCATAGAGACTTTACATTAATTACGAAAATGTATCAAAACTTGGGTTATCTTAACCCGAAAACTAACCCAGGGGACCCAATCCCAATAGACTCCTTCTAGTCAATAGAAGACTGGTTTGAGAAACCCTAGTGGTCCATCACCCAGTTAAAAAGTGATAAAGTATACCATTTCATCTATTGTGTATAGAAAACTGTCACCTTCAAGTTTGTACGAACCTCAGTTAAAGAAGTAAAGTTGGTAGCCCCAGGAGTTGTATCATTTTTGTTGCAATACTAGTGCTCATCACACACTACTAATAATCAATGAGGTTAAAACCATTAATCAGTAGATGTTTGAGGAAAATGCATAGGCCCTCAAGGAAAGAGAGGAAGTGATAGCAAGAAGACAATAGCTGGAAGCATCAATTGCATAGGCCTATGGTGAGCTTCCCAAGCTCGGGATTCTAGCAAAAATAGCCCCTGCAAAGAAAATTCAAAAGTTGTACCTAAAAATATATGAGCTCCAACTCAAGCTACAACCAACTACTCTTGTAGAATTCAGAGAGAAGAATGATGCTGATATTAAAGGAGAAATGGCTACCTTATAATCTACAGACAAAGGCTACACTTAGTTGTTCAAACAAGCTGTCGAATTATGGACCTCGCTGCACGAGTATCCAACTCTGTAGAAGATTGAAGCTAATATCCAAGAAAAGTAGAGGGAGTTCGATGAAATAAGGTCTACAATGCAAAACGTAACACTAGTGCAAAGGTTCATCAAATTAGAGGAGGGAAATATCATCTAGAGCGAAATTGACGAGCTGCATCGAAAGGAAGCAATCATATCTTCAAGGACACTGCCCTGGGTAGATGAGGCAAGTCAATTGACATTGTTGGTGTATATCAAGTTGAAGGCAATGCAACAGAAAAACATAACCATGGGCCTTGTAGTCGAAGGTTGGTGGAATGGGGTCCCCTAGTGCCATTTTTAGGGAAAAGGACCAATGTTTGGGGCAAAAGCCCAAGTCTTGTTGTATAAAGATATAAACTCTTCACAAGTTGTGGTCGCGGAGCATGTAGATAGTAAAAGTATCATAAAGGGTTTTACCCTTATTTTATGTAAGTTAAGTCAAATTTTGAAGATCTACCCATGGTCTTTGTTGGGAATGGGTCCCCTAGGGTCATTTTTGGGGTTAAAAGTCCAGGCTTTGGGGCAGAAAGCCTAAGTTTTGCATAAGAAACTTAAATTCTCCAAATTTTGTGGCCGCGAAGCATGAATATGTAAAAAGTCAATACAGGTTTCCTCCCTTAGTTTATGTATATTGTGTGAACTTTAAGAGATCCGCCCATGGTCTGCAGACCATGGGATTGTATAAAAAGGGAAGTCTTAGAAGATTTTAAGGCAGTTTTAAGTTCAGTTCAGTTGAGTCTTGTTATGTTTTATGTAATGGGTCTATGAGAGCTAAGAGTGAAAAGTATTAGCGTAGGAGAGAGGCTCTGCAGCTGTGTGCATAGAGGCCTAGGGTACAAGTCTGAAGTAGGGTGCACAGACCCCTGGAACTGTGTGTACATGGTAGTTGGAGTCCGTAAAGAGGATCTAAACATCAATAAAGATAATTATTCTAGAATTATCTGTGTATAATTTTTTTACTTCTACATATAATTATGTTATGATTAATATAAGGTTTATGTTTTAATGTTGTATTGATGCACGAATCCATATGTTTTCTTTGTTGTATGAATGCAAGTAAGAACAATTGTTTATGCGAAGATCATCTTAACGCATGTGAAGTTATTAAATACTTAAGCTCATTTGGGTAAAAACAAAAGAAAAGAGTAATTATAGAGGTGCATAAGTGCTTGATCTACCTATTTAGGGTATGCAAAGGATGATCGTATACCTTCACAGAGGTCTGAAGGATGAATAAGAAAATTATATCGATAAGCCCTAAAAGGCTTATCAACCTGAACGAAGGAAGGTTTAGGGTATAAATGACATCACTAGCATCTCTCAGTGTGGAAATTTGGTTCCTGCATCCCCCCATATTGCTTTGAGTGAGACTTCAGTCCCCACTCCGCAGATTGATGCCAAAAGGTCCAATAGTGTGGGGATTCTCTTGGCTAATTAACGTTGAACCTGGGCCAAGGCACATCAAGCCAACAAATGGTTCCGTTGTCGGGACTGTTACACAACATTTTGTCACTCTCCCTATACTCCCCATTCTTTTATCCTAGAGGACCTCTATAGTGAACCCTGCGTTCTTTGCCTTCATGAAGAAACTCCCACTATGTTCCTCTACATGAGCAGATCAATTCCCTTTGCACCATTTCCCATGAAACTTCTATTTTGCCCAGTTTACAAAACCAGTGCTAATGGCCTTTGTCTCAACCATGTCGATATGTAGAGATTAGCACTATCTATAGCACTGACCAGAGTGACTGATCTATGTTCCATTCATACCTGTCCTGTTATGGAATTTTTAAAAAAAATAGGAATCGAAGCTTCCAGCTCTAGAAGCTTCGTAACAGAAGTCTGGTAAATGGTTTGGCCGGATGGGGTCGAGGATGTTAGTTTTGGTTCCTTTCCCCTATAATGATGGAAGTACCTCAATGCATAAGCCCTTCTCCTATGAGAAGAGGATCCATCTCCCATCCATTCATTCTATATAAACCTCCCTTCTTCCCAAGTACAAGCTAGTGTCAATGTTGGTGTGCCAGTGCTATTTTGCTTTGGAGTAAACAACAAGCTATTACTAGCTGTAGCTATCTAGTTGTGTGAGGGAGAATTGTGATTTTGTTTGGAGTTAAGCCTAAAGGGAAGAGCCTTAAAAATATTGTGGATTGAGGCCTTCATGGAATGCTAGTAGAAGTGTGTGGGAACCTGGTCTTGTCAGAGGAGGACTGCAACGTCAAGAAAATGGTTGTAATCTCTCTTTGATATTAATATATGAAACTATCGATTTCCTACATGATTTTTCATCTTACATGTTCATGGCTTAAAGTTTCTTGACTTGTTAAGTAGGTTGAATTACAATTTGTCTATTATAACAGTTGTTGTTTGTTGTTATTTACTTGTTTCAGGTGCTTGAGGAAGGAAGTGAGAGATAGCTGGAGTGAGCAAACGAGGAAATCATGAAGTGGGATAAGCGTACTAAGAGGTAGGCCCTCTTAATTGGTTCTAACCTAAAGAAATCTTCCATACAATGCATCTGTTGTGGCTAGACCCATTATCAGGCTAGAAGAATTTGTTATTGTCTGCACTTATAACTTTATCTAACCACAGAGACCGATACCTGCATAAAGAGATGTGTGATGTCACATCACTAGAATTCAACTAAGAAAGAGATCAAAGACTGGTTGGATAGAAGATCGATGAATTCGTAGTGCAAGAGAACATGAATCTGCAATTGACAAAAGAACAATGGTTGGACATATATATGTACATAGAGATATATGAGAACTTCTTTTGTTCCTTCCTAGTCAAACTATACGAGTGGATCGTGAAATCGGCAGATGGCCAAGGAAGGTGGAGTGATCCAAATGGATCGAAGAAACACTCTTTATGTCTTGAAAAACTCAAAAAATCATGCCAAAGACCAAAGAAAAGTGCATCAGGAAGCCTTTCAAAACACTATTGGGAGGAAAAAACCCATGAAATCAATGGAAAGAAAGAGTATTGGAGGTGGAACAAGTAATGCATAATAGCCATCCGATCTGACCGATCAATGGTCCAGATCGGATCGGCAATCACAATCGGTGGTAACCGTTGGCAAAGATTAGTGTGATCTACTTAAGAATTGTGATGGTGAATAGCAATATCAACGCTTAACACATATATATGGCAATGACGATTGGCAGAGTTAATATGGAGCATCGATCAAGCATGCAGATAGATGGCCCATATTACATCGCCAGATAGTTATCGGGGATTGCAAAAGCACTTACAATGGCCCAGGGGTTATTGCGATGAGTGATTGCAATATCTCAATCGGAGCAGCCTAACAAAGCGGGGTTATGGTACATGCATACATGATATCTGATGGACCAGACCCGATGAATATTATAAGCCATATTACATGGATCTTGAGATCCTCCAAGCATCAATTTTAATGTATTTCATAGTTTCATTTGTTAAACTAAATGTAAAGGGGAAAGTACCAATGTGATACGCCAAACCCGAAAGGGTATCTTTAGGCTATTCGATATAGTTTCAAGTCTAGAAGGAAGCCATTTATAATGCATTTTTGTAACTTTTAAATATTTATGAAATACAAAGGGACAAAGCCATTGCGATTTGCGACAACGACAATAGGTGGACCCGATGGGAGAATAGGGATGATTTAAGGACTTTTGAAGTCCAAAACATTGAGTTTTGGGAGAAATTCTCTGTGAAAATAGAGTGTGGCCATTTCAGGAGTTGTAGAGGCCCACGACATTCTTACATTTCAGAATGTGTGGCCACCTCCTCTCCATGCATTAAGCAATGATTGTATAACGTTGGCAGAGGGATTCAAAGAATGCAGAGGCCAGGGAGACCGAGAGATGGCAACCTAAAGTGAACAGGGAGTGTTGGCTTTAAAGCCATAGATAGAGAGCACAACAAGGGAGGTAGTATTGCAGGTAAATGGCGATATAGAGTTAGGATAGAGATAGAGAGCATTGAAGGAGTCTGTGTACTCAGAGAAAACTTGAGAGGTTCAAGTAAAGCTCTTGTTATTGTATTTTGTTGTGGTGAGGCTCAAATTGAGCTCACTGTTGTAAAAAGAACTCTGCTTGAAGACATAATAGAGAGGCCACCACTGAAGGCTGGACCAGGAGATGTAACCCAGGAGTATTGGGTGAACTCCTTATTAAATTTGATGTGTTATGTGTTGTCTATTATGTTTTATGTATTGCTTCATTGTCTAAGTGTTTTGCAATCTTATCGATCCATTGCATAAAATGACATAGACAAATCCATGCACATAAGTCTATAAAACCTTATTAATTGTCTTAGATCCCATTATCAAATCAAGTGGTATCAAAGCTTTAGGTTGCTAAGGTTAGAAAAGCTTATTCTGGACTGTTTGTGAATGATAACTAGGTCAAAGCTTAAATTAGGAGAAGGAGAACTGGTTGAAACTAACCCAAAAATTGGTAGAGCCTATCCTAGGAGGAAAATGGCAAGAGAAATTCCCTTGGAATCAGACTCTCAGTTCATGGATAGTTTCAAGACCATGAGAGCCATGGTAGAAGAAATGTATAGAGAATTTAAGAAAGGTCGAAGAGAAGATTCTTCAACTTCCAAAAAATACAAAGGAATAGAATAATCTCTTTGAGATGACCATTCTAAAGGCAAAAGGAAAGGAAAAGAGGCTCCTATATTCACACCTCCTGATAGCCTTGAAAATACAAAGAAGAAAACATCTTTGATTAAATTAGATGTTAAATTTCATTTGCCAATATATTATGGAGAGTTAAATGCAGAGAAGCTAGATAACTAGATTAGACAGATTGATGTGTCTTTCAAGGTGCAGAGCATTGGTTAGGACAAAACTAAAATTTAGCTGGCTAGCCTACACCTTGGAGGAACTTCCTTGGTATGGTGGGAAGGTAGGACACAATTTGACTTGAAGAAGCATGGGAAAACTCTTTCTGTCTAGAGTGAATTTGTTTATGCAATTAAAGAAAAATTCTATCCACTAGCTTATATGCAGCAAGCTATAATGAGTTGGCAAACTCTTCGCCAATTAAAATGGAAAAGTGTACAAAGTTACACTCAATAATTTAGGAAAAGAACTTTGATTCTAGGCATTTCTTTAGACTCACCTAAAACTTTGCTGAAGTATATAGGTGGTCTATGTTGGAGAGGTAAATCCCCTCTACGGATAGAGGCGATCCCTACTAGCCCAAAACGGGTCTAGCAACAATCAAATAATGCTATCACGCAAGTTCCTAATTGCAAATAAAGAGTAGGTAATGAAGACCTACTTGAGATCCAACGCTTTAGTTCGTAGGAGAGATGGTGCTCGCATTCCTTTGCCTTGGTCGGTCACGATCCTCCACTATCTACGTGAATGGACACCTGCACACAAAGAGAACAAACACAAATCCAAGCACGAAATCTAATACATGAAATTATACATCAGTCAAGAAGGATATAATTCAACATCAACCATTACAAGTATAATGAGAATGGAACCATAATGATAGTCATCTATTAATTAATATTCAACAAAGGAGAATACAACCAGCGTCCTGACGTCAAGTCCTCCTTTGGCTGGGTGCTCAGCTACACAAGCCTTGCAAAAGCTTGAAGGGGTGAGGGACAAGCTCTCTCTCTCTTTAGTGACAAAGTCTCCTTACTTAGGGAAAGCCTTATGGATTCAAAGAAGGCTTCTTGCAACTCCAACCTTTTGATGTCTTCCTTTCAGCACAAGTGTTGCCACAAGAGTCAAAGCTATTAGAACCAGAACTAGAACTAGCTTTCTCAAGCCATGGGAGCAAGCTTTTATAGAGGAGAAGGAAGAGATAAGGTCAATCCCCCACAATCATGGATTTGGCTTCATCACTTGGAAACTTCCATGGAATGGTGGCAAACAACTTTCCATCCAAGGAGATTCGAAGCCAAACCATCCTCACTCAACTTGGAATCAGTTTGGTGAATGAGGTGGACAGAACCTTCGGAGGTTTGAGTGGTTGAAAACTTTTCCCAAAATTGTTGGCGCGATTGCGACTCTAGGACAGAGCGCTAATGGCACGCCCTTTCATTAGGATTGTCCCCATTGGCGCAGGCATAACACAGGGCACCAGCGCTAATGCAAAAAGGGCTATTTTTAGGGGCGATGAGTAGGAGATGTCTTAAGGGCATATGAAGCTCATGTTTAAAGGTAAATAAGGCAAGTGGTTTCAAGTCTTGTCACTTCTCACAAGTCTCGGAATGGGTCCTCCAAGATGCGGGAGAGGGGTAATAGGGACGGTGACAAACGGTGACAAATTACTGTGTAACAGGAGATATCTCCAAGGAGAAGTTCGAAGATATTTGTAAATTATGTATCCAGTGCTCGAGGGGGCTTGCGAGAAACAAGCAGGGGGTCTGTTCAGTAAATGGGTCTAGCGGGGGTGTTACAAAAGCAAAAATTGGAAATTTGCTAGATAACCTGAGGACAGATATCCTCAGCACCTTGTCAGAGAAGATGGACACTCTACAAGTAAAACAAAAGTAGCTAGAGCTAGACAGGACTATGGCAGTGTTTTGTCCAAAATGCAAGAAGAAACATCTGGAGAGGGAATGTCCACTGAATTCCATAGAGGAATGTGTGATCTACGAGGTCAACCATGCGACTAGCTCATGCCCTTCCTTACCAGGATTGAAAGCAGACTTTCAAGGAATGGGGGAGGACACGGAGCGGCTGTATCTCATGGGATCGAGGAAGCCATGGTTGCCCTGACCTCTGATGGGAAATCAAGGTATGTACCTGGATCCATCTCAGTATTTTAACAATTGTAATATGAATCCCTAAACCATGCCTTATCCTCTCATGTGCCCATAGTACTAGTACCCACCTTGGCAGCAGTGGAACCCCCAAGCCAATATGAGCTCCCTGTGGGCTCCAACCTGGTGAGGATCCGCTCTTGGTCAGTTTCCTCAGCAGATGCCATCACAGATGCCCTAGCAACAACTTCAATTTCCCTCCAATGTGCCCCCTGGTAACCAACCTGCCCATCCACAACTCCCAATGCAGCCTAACCCTAACCCTAACAATAAGGGAGCTCATCAAGCTAATGTTCTTAACCTGCCTTCATATAGTATCTCCACTACAGAGCTGTATGAAATGAACCTGCGATTAGGTTGGACAGTTAGCGTCCAACCTCCTCCAGTTATCATTGAACAGCTTGATAGTGAAGGTAGGGAGGCAGAGCCGGTCAGTGAAGAGCCAAAGCAAATCAATCGAACCCATATGCCTCCTGTCAAACAACATCATTCTGAACAACCTTACCCAGAGAGATTAATCATGAGAAAACCAGGTCCTCAATCTAAATTTGATTTATTAGGAGAGTTGCAGAACTTATTTGTTAAAATTCCCTTGCTACAAGCCATGAAGGATGTCCTAATCTATGCGAAAACTCTTAGGGAATATTGTTCAAAGAAACCTACCAAGAAAATTAAAGATCCTCTCACTATACATGTTATGGGAAAGTTGTCAGATTTTATGATGGGAAAATCAGTGCCAGTGAAATATGGAGATCTGGGGAACCCGATCTTGATGGTATAGATTAATGGGGTAGAGATTCCAAATGTATTAGTAGACCTAGGAGCTGCCATCAATGTCATCACTATTGCCCATGCATGTCCTAGGACTTCGTAATCTAAAGCATACACCTACAGCCCTGGAATTAGCAGACAGATCTACAGTCAAACCTGTAGGGAAGTTGGAGGATGTGACAATTTCAGTAGACTCATGGAATTACCCAATAGACTTCTTGGTATTACATACACAATCTTCAGTGGGCAGTCATCCCCTAATTCTAGGTAGGCCATGGCTGGCCAATGCAGATGCTTACATTGGGTGCCGCTCAGGGAATATGGTCATTTCTAACAATAATAACACTAAGAATTTAGTGTTATATCCACCGGCAGAACAAAATTCACCTATAAAACTAGCAGGTAGTAAGAAGGTTGTAACTGCAGTAGAGGATGGAATGGAAGATGAAGAAGTATGACCTATCCTTACTATTGGACAGGCCCTACAATTGAAAGTAGGATCAGAAGATGATGTGATCACTTCTTTCATGGATGATCCCCATTCCCTTTTGGAATCAAACCGACAGATCTTAGAATCCATCCTGAGCTGTGAAACTCAAGAAGGTATGGAAACAATAGAAGGATTAGAGGAAACACCTGTCGATGCACCCCATAGAAGTATACAAGTGGAATTGGAACCTGGAAGAACCTTGAACATTAATCCGAACCTATCAGAATCTCAGAGGGAGCAGCTTATAGACATTCTGCGGAAACATAAGGAGGCCTTCACCTAGGATTATGCAAATATGAAGGGAATCCCAGCTAACTTATGCATCCATCACATATACATCAAGGAGGATTGTCATCCTATAAGGTAACCTTAGAGGAGGATGAACCTGGCATTGAAGAAAGTTGTGAAAGAAGAACTTCAGAAGTTACTGGATGTGGGTTTCATCTACCCAATCTCAAACAGCCAATGAGTCTCACCACTGGTAATGGTCCCAAAAAAGAATGGCAAATGGAAGATCTGCATAGATTATCAAGAGTTGAACAAGGTGATGCAGAAAGACCACTTCCCCTTGCCATTTATTGATAAAGTGTTGGACACATTAGCTAGTAAGAAGTATTTATCTTTTCTATATCGGTTTAGTGGATATAACCAGATCTAGATTGCTCCTGAGGACCAGGACAAGACCACATTCACATGCCCCTGGGGGACATTTGCATACCAGGTCCTTCCTTTTGGCCTGTGTAATGCTCCTGCAACATTCCAGAGGGCAATCCTGGGAATCTTCTCTGACTTGATAAATGATAGTGATGAGATCTATATGGATGGCTTTACTCCATATGGGGACTCGTTCATGGTAGGATTGAAAAATCTGGAAAAAGTTCTCGCAAGATGTATACAAGCACGCGTCTCTCTGAGTACAGTGAAATGTCACATGATGATGGAAGAGGGAATCATTCTGGGACATTTAATCTCAGCTGAAGGAATCAGAATGGATCCAACAAAGATACAGGTAATTCTGCACTTTCCAACACCTAAAATGGTCACATAGGTATGCAGTTTCATTAGTTGTGCTAGTTATTATAGTCGTTTCATAGAAACTTTTGCAAAAGTAGCACACCGACTATTTCAATTACTAACGAAAGATTCAGAATTTGCGTGCACTAGAGACTGTGATGCAGTGTTTACAAGAATTAAAGAGTTAGTTTGCACTGCTTCTATCCTTAGAGGACCTAACTAGGCATTACTGTTCCACATTCATACGAATGCCTCTCAGACAGCAATTGGTGCAGTGTTGGGACAACAAGAGGACAAAGTACCTTATGCAATCTACTATGTTAGTAAAAATTTGGCCCTTGCTGAATTAAACTACACGGTGACTGAGAAGGAATTTCTTGTTGTCCTTTATGATATCAACAAGTTCCGGCACTACATTACTAGGTATCCTACTTTTGTGCACACTAATCATGCGGCCATCAGGTATTTAATGAACAAACATGTTACCCCTGGTCGAATTACAAGGTGGTTGTTACTGCTACAGGAATTTGATATCACTATAGTAGATAAACTAGGTAAAGACAATGTGGTCGCAGACTTTTTATCTAGGATAGAATGTGATGGTAAGGAAACACCAATTGAAGATGATTTTCCAGATGAGTATCTTTTTGCAGTTTCTGCTAACACTCCGTAGTATGTAGATATTGCTAACTATTTGGCTACAGGTAAAGTGCCTCGTCACCTATCCTATAAGGAGAAAAGGAAGACCATTCACCACAGTACCAGATATTCATGGATGGAAGGATATCTCTTCCATACGGGAGTGGATCAACATATTCAGCATTGTGTAGCAGGATATGATATTTTCGAAGTATGCATAGTTGCACACAACGGACCCTGTGGGGGACACTTTGCAGACAAAAGAATAGGTCATAAAGTACTGCAAATGGGGTATTACTAGCCCTCCATCTTTCGTGATGCTTGGGATTATGTTCGGAGGTGTGATAGCTGTCAACGAATGGGGCAACTTGGGAAAGCAGATGAGATGCCCCAGATAGTCCTCAAACCATTTGAGAAATGGGCCATCAATTTCATTCACCCCTCTAACCCACCTTTGCATCAGAAGGCTTACATCCTGGTTTGCACAGATTATGTAACTAAATGGGTGGAAGCCAGGGTAGTGACGAGAGCAATAGAGCAAGTTGTGGAAGAATTCCTTTTTGAGGAAATTTTTGCCAGGTATGGGACTCCAAGAGAGATTGCATCAGACAGTGGATCATAGTTTACTTCCTATATGATAGAAAAGCTAATGCAGAAATATGGGGTCAAGCATAGAGTGACAACCCCCTATCATTCCCAATTGAATGGATAGGTAGAAAGCATAAATAAGGTATTGGAAAATATCTTGACAAAGACAGTAGCAAGCCATCGCAAGGATTGGGCACAGAAATTCCCAGAAGCTCTATGGGCATACAGAACAACATGGTGGAATACAACATGGTTTTATCCATATGATTTAGTCTATGGAAAACCCCCCCTGTTTCCGGTGGAATTTGAGATTAGTACACTCAGAACAACCTTGGAAGTAGGCCTAGATTTATCAGAAGCGCAAAAACACCAACTGGAACAGCTGAATGAGTTGGACGAAATTCAAGCAGTGGCTATCCAGAGAACTACTATTGTTCAACAGTAGAGAATGAAATGGCACGATAAATTCATCAAAACCAAGGTGTTTCAGGTGGGGGATTGGGTGTTATTGTATGACTCAAGATTCAAGGATTTCAAGGGAAAGCTCTACACTCGCTGGATGGGCCCATATCAAGTGGACGCAGTGTTCGACAATGGAATAGTTAGATTAAGCACAATAGATGAGAACCATATTTTGTTCCTGGTGAACGGACACCATCTTAAATTATATCACCATCCAACCTCTAAAGATGCTTTTGTTAAAAATATTTCTGCTTCATCTGATCTAATGGTCATTAGAAAACAAGACACCCTCAACTCTGCTCTAAAATAATAATAATATCATAATATATCTATCTATTATAGATATTATATAATATATATATATAATATATATATATATATAATATTGCTGGTTTATATTTTGCAGGAACAACGAAGAAATATGGCGAGGAGAAATGTTACATTGTAGCTGTTGTTACTCCATAACTGCCATTACACTTTAGCTACTATTACTTTGCAACTACCATTACACCGTAGCCACTATTACTCTGTAATTGTCGTTACACTGTAGCTGTCGTTACTCCGCAACTACCATTACTCCGCAACTGCTATTACGCCGTAGATGTTATTACTCCGCAACTTCCATTACACCATAGCTGCCGTTATTCTGCAACTATCATTACACTGTAGCTATTGTTACTTTGCAACCGCTGTTACACCGTAGTTGTTGTTACTCTGCAACTACCATTACACTGTAGCTCCTGTTACTCTGTATCTGTCGTTACACTGTAAATGCTATTACTCTACATTTGCTGTTACATCGTAACTGTTGTTACTCTGTAACTACTGTAACTAATGTTACTCATTGCTGCCGTTACTCACTATTGCTGCTACTCACTGTTCCACTACTTCAAAGAAGTTGTTACTCACTGTTGTCATTACTCACTATGCTGCCACTCAAATTGTTGCTACACACTATGCTGTCACTTCGTCAGGTAAGTTCACGGGTACGTCTCTGTTGTTTTATGGATTTAATCAAATATTCCGAAAAGGAAAAATAAACGTGCCAAGGACATCCATCATTAAGTGGGGGGGGGGGGGGGGGGGGAACTGTCATAGGAAATGATGGTGTACCACGAAAAGCATTTAGTGCACACAATTCCGTTCAAACGAATATGATGATTGCGGTATGCCGTAATTATATTTTTAAAAAACATGGGGATGCGGATTTGTACTCACCAGGTCATATCAGTCATCCTCACCACACGCCACATTTAATTTTCAAGATACACTTCAGTACCACCTTAACCTACCATGAGATCCGAGCGTACCAGTACTGGAATTGCCATTACTCCCATACGTACCAGTATTGATTGTCCCATCTTTCCCAAATCAGCCATGACATTATTTCAAACTCTAACAGTTTAGAGACCTGTCACTCTCCCCTATCAACCAGCTGTAGTCGATGTGTTGTTTCCACCTTCGCAACGATGGGTGGCCGATCAATTCACCATGAACCTGAGAGCACAAGGGTAGTTCGAAGTGATCGGGAGGTATGGCAGGTCTTTCAGAACACTGGATGGGATGCGTACTTCGACAAGTTGAGGGTCTTTAATGAGGAATTGACAGTGGAATTCACACTGAACTTGGGGGAAGAAGGCTTGTGGGTTCGCAGAGTGGTGATCCCCGTAACAGAAGAAAACATTGCAGAAGTTATAGGGCTTTCACAAGTTGGGGAGCGATGGTTTATGAGAAGGACCACCCTTCCAAAATTCCCCGAGGCCTTCCTTCAAGCTGGAGAGAGTATAGCATAGAAGGGCAGGGGGTATGACAGAAATTTGCTACCATATCCGTGGGGAGAAGTAGCAAAATTTGTCATCAAATGTATGACATACGAGGGCAGCTACTCCACAATCTTCAAATATCACCTCCGCATATTAGCTCACCTGCGATTTCTATAGGCAGAGGATTTCTCCATGAATGTGCCTTACTTCCTGCTAAGGAGCCTTCATCTGATGGCACATTTGGCTCAGGGGGCTCGACAGGTATTTGCGGTCATCACTCATTATGAGTTGGTGTGGCTGCTGATAATGAACGCCATTGGATAGATTCTGATTCCGTGGGAGGTGTTTCAAGACTCCACAAAGGAACAGATAACAGCTGTTATGGCTTCTAGGGTAGAAGAATCTGAAGCCATGGAAGAGAATTTTGTCGAAGATAACTATGTCGATCAAGAGGAACTAGAGGAAATGGCGATGGAAATAGAGGAATCTGGGGATGAGGTAGCTCCCCAAGACCAAGACGAAAACATGGAGACAATGGCAGACATAGGGGTTGATGCAAAAAGGCCCGCTAGTACCACGAATGAGGCTGTACCACAAGAACTAGCCTCACTCGTGGAACTAGCAGAACAAGAGGATGATACGGTAGTCATGGGAGTAGACCCACAACAGGCCAGCGTGGGCAAAGTAGTTGATATGGTGACCGAAGGAACCCCACAAGGATCCCCTGCCACCATAGAAATAATAGAGGAAGGACAAAGACAAGAAGGGCCCAGAGTTGAGGAAATTGTGGGACCCGTCAAGGAAGAAACAGAAGAGCCAAGGCACGAGATTGACACTGTCCCACAAGATCCAGTGTCAACCTCGGGGCCAATTGTAGAAGATGCACCCCAGTCCGCTTTCTCTACCTCGATTCACAGAGGAGCGAGGGTGACTCGTTCCCCTCGACGGGGAGAAAAAGAAGATTTTGTAATCCTAGTGGCTCTGAATTTGTTACAGAGGACAAAAACTTACAGATTGGAAGCCACTCAGGTGGCGGGTGCCTTGGAGCAAGAAAGGAGAAAATAAAGTCTGGAAGTTGGAGAACCGGGAGGAATTTTAGCAAACACAGTAGCGAGAGAATGTCTCACTAGCACATCGCCAGTTGCAGTGTGTGTGCATGAAGAGGAGATCACTATTGGCGAAGAGGAGGGACCAAGTGAAATGGTCCCGACGATTGAGCTAATGATACAACTAGGCAAGGGGAATATTGAGCATGAAGAGCAAGCAGGGAATGAAAATCCCCCAGTCAAAGCAGCAGAAGATGTTTCGAGGGATTTGCCTCCGGTTGAGGAAATATTAGTCAAGCAAGAGTGGATAGAGCTGTGCAAATAGTGAAGACTTCCGATGAAACACAAGTATCAGCTGCAATTCAAGGAAATGATGCGGTTCAAAATGGAAGGGAGGAAGCTGAATAAAACGTAGAAACAATTAAATAAGCACAAACGATAAGCCAGAAAGGCCAAAAATATCTGGATTGACGTAGAAACCCAAGTAGACCAGATAGTCATGACCTCTGCCGACACTCAGACAGACTTGATCGACCAATTATTTGAAGATCAGGAGTATGCCCTAACAGCTGAAATTTAGTCCTGGAAGCCTACTACAGCCCAATATAAAAACGAAATCAGAAGGACTGAGGAAAGGGCCTCCACAACAATTTTTGGATATGTGGAGCTTATGGATGTGATGAGGTTACGACAGGAAAAACAACAACTCAAGATAGAACAGCGGGAGAAGAAAGTGGCAGAGCTAAAGGCTGACAAGGAGCAGATGTTCGAGCCAGTGTAAGAGGTTATGGCATGTCATCCCCCTGCTTCTTGTTATTCCTTATTTTTGCATGAACTTTTCCTTTCATTTTGCATGGAAGGTAATAAGAATGAGGTCAGCTATGAGATGGAGGATGGTGTGTAATTCGTTCGTATTTTGAGGAGCCACGATGTACCCACACAACATCTGATGTGTTAATTGTACTTGCAAAGGTACTTACTATGGCTGGACAGAGATTTCAACCTGGTCCCGTATGTGGGGGACATTCATTTGAGGGCCCTCACCTCTTACACTTTTAACCAGATTCATTGGCAGAAGGCTAGTAACACTTTTGAATCCAATCAAGTTACCAAGCCATTTATAGTAAGAGGGGAGCATGAGAGGTCAGACACAATGTTTAATAATCACAAGACCTCTATAGGGATTGGGGAAACCAAATATAGAATGGTGAGGACACAAAAATGGTGTCTTGATCTTTGTGTCAATCAACTCACCACATTTTAGAAAGAGGTTCTTAGTTGTTGTCAAAGGTTATGGATGATGTCACCAACAATCGTGTAGGAAAGAGAACCTTTTGGGGCACCAAATTTTGCATGTGTACTTAATAGGGTGCCCAGGTATATGGCATGTGTCCAGACATGTGGGTCCCAGTGGATGGGGCTTTGGTTTCAGTTCCCTATTCTTTGGTTGCCTACTGACAAATATACTCCAGCTTATGACGTCCCGACAGATTGGTTGAAGGAAGTTGTCCTCTCAGATGGATTCAAAGTTCCAGGAATAGAAATGGCCACGGAATATGATCTTGCCCAGCTTCATCTAACATACAGTCTACAGAACCTAGATTTACGAAAGCAAAAGACTGCATGAGGACATGAAGTAGGCTGGTTGGGGGGAGATGTTGGGTACCAAATCTGGCTATCTTTCTGCCTATTTCCATTACCCTTTTTGATATTTTTGCAGTCATTTACCCATGTTGTTATGTTAAATTTACAAGGTAAATTCCCCCTTTACTGTCCTATTGGTATATTTTAATTAATGAAGTAAAACACATGGAGTCTATCTATTTGCAGTACTAAACTATGTGTTTGACCGCAGCATGAGAACAGGAACCCTCAACATAGCGTATTGCAACAGAACTGGCAACGACTGATCAGCAGGAGGTCGCACAGCTCAGAGAACAAATGCCCTGAACTATTATTGGGCCATCCTGCTATGTCAGGCATCTGATGCTGATACTGTTCCAACCAATGTATATCTTTGTATTTGCAGTTGCTATGTTTTCGGGAGAACTATTAATCTCCCTTGTTTTGTATAAAATGCAGGTTGATCCTATGAATGGGGGTTCACCCATTAGCATTATAAACTTCTGTTACTGATTAATAAAAGGTTGTCCATTTTGTTGTTCTAATTCTTTTCATGGCTAATGCAACCCTAATTAGAGAGCTAGGCCCGCTCTTCTGATCAGGGGTTGCGTCTTTGTGTGTGTGTGATTTATTAGTTTGTGTTATTGTTGCAGTTCTTTACTATTTATGGTTATTTTTGCAATTCTGTGAATGGTTAATCTTGCATTTATGTTTTAAATCTTAAACCATGAACCCTTGGTTAGGAAATAGCACGCGTGTGCCCTTAAATGTACATTGCACGTTGCCTTGAAAGGATACATACCTGGATTGATAAGATTAATGTCGGAATCAGATAGATAATCACCCCTACTTGGACACCAACATGGGGCACCTCTACAAAATGGGCAATGATGAGATATTGTGAAGATACATACCTGAATTTGAATGAGGTCAGATCCTCACGAAAGCACATGGGGGCAATACTGGAGGACACTGTGTAGGATGCGTGACCGCACAAAAGATTCTTCGCATAGGGTTATGGTGGCCAACCCTACGCCGGGATTCTAAAGCGCATTGTAAGGCCTGCCATGTATGTCAAAGGACTGGAAAACCATCATGAAAGGACATGACGCCATTAAATCCACAAATGAGACTATAATCATTTGAAAAATGGGATATACAGTTTGTGGGACTGATCAAACCTCAGGGAAAGACAGGTGCATGCTACATCATCACCGTGGTAGAGTATCTGACATGATGAGCGGAAGCGTCGCTGGTCAAGGAATGCATGGCCACTATGGATGTGAAGTTTTTGTTCAAAAACTTGTTGACATGATTTGGCTATCTGAAAATCTTAATGAGTGATTGTGGAACGCATTTCCTGAATGAAACCATTAGCACGCTCATAGAACAGTTCTAGGTGGTATCATCAGAAAAGTACACCATACCACCCACAAGCCAATGGGACAGTAGAGGCATTCAACAAAATACTAGAGACAACGCTAACCAAAGTATGTATCGCGCATCGAAATGACTGGGACCTGTGCATACCTACCGTATTATGGGCGTATAGGACAACATGCAAGAAATTGACGGGACAAACACCTTTCTGATTAGTCTATGACACAAAAGCTATCATGCCAATGGAATACATCGTACCTAGTTTGCGAATAACAGTGCTCACAGGCATGACAGACCACGAAGCTCTGGAAGAAAGGCTCGCACAATTAGAAGAACTCGAGCAAGAATGACTTCTGGTTGGATTTCATCAGTAGGTACAAAAGCAGCATGAAAAGGTCTAACACGACCACCATATCAAGTTGCACACCTTCAAGGTAAACGACTTAGTGCTACTGTATGATAGCAAGTTTGAAAAATTTCTGGGAAATTCAGAATGCACTGGCTGGGACGATACATGGTTAAGGAGGTCACAGACGGAAGCGTGGTCCAGCTAGTCAAACTAAATGGAGAACCCTTCCCAGGCAAAGTAAAAGGTAGTCACTTGAAACCTTAGACGGGTGCGCTAGCTCTCTGACTAACCAGCCGAAGCACAGTCTTTGCGACCCGAG
The DNA here is from genome assembly GCA_000404065.3 of Pinus taeda. Lineage (NCBI taxonomy): Eukaryota > Viridiplantae > Streptophyta > Pinopsida > Pinales > Pinaceae > Pinus > Pinus taeda. Next base: position 61,547 of record APFE031395411.1, read on the forward strand.
GAGCCAGACAAGAGTGCGAGACTATAAATGCACACAACAGATTCTGGTACCAAGGTAAGGACACAATTCAGACACAGATGATTCAGAAGTAAGAATGCAGCAGGTACAGTAGGCAACAGCTCAGTGTGCTGCCAACATTTAGGCCGTCAGGACTAGTTGGAGGGACTCCACACCAATATTACCCCACCGATAGAGTGACTCGAGGGCAAGTCACGATGTTTGTGTTGGGGGCCTGTTTTGCATGGAATCCCCCCACAACATCTTTTGGGGCTCAAATCCCAAGTTTTGGTCAAATGTATTGTAAAACTCTATGAATTGCAGGCAGAGAGTACGAAGTATAGGTTAAGTCATAGGGTTGTTTGCCCTAAGTGTTGTAAGGTAATGTAATTTCATGTCAACCTACCCACAGTCCACAGACCACATGATTGTATAAATAGTGTCAGGCTCTAAGTTGTAAAGGGAGTAGCTAAGAAGCGAAGGAGAGAAGATAGAGCATAGAGTAAGAGTCTAAGTGTATTGGGTTGTAGTAGTAGGAAGAGGCTCTACAACTGAGTGTGCGGAGGCCTAGTAGCGTCCGCAGCTGAGTGTGCAGGGCAGTGTCGAGTCTGTAACCTTGAATGAAGAATAATAAAGAGAAGTTGATTCGAAATTAATTGCATCTACTTGTGTATTGCATTCTTTACATTTCTATTGTTTTGTTTATCGCGCACACTTATATGATTGTTGGATATACTGTTAATTATCACTAGTCTTACATAGATAAGTTAAGTAATTGGGTAATAACAGGTTAAATAACAAGGAACTTGGGTATAATATGGATCACACCCTGAGTAGGGCCACGCGAAGGCAACATCACAATTTCTAAGGGACTAATAGGTGCGCATAGCAATGTGCATGCAGGGTCAAACCACGAACCACCTGAAGCTCATCAGACATCCCCAGGGTGTGGAAACCTAGTTCTAGTACTCTCCCATACTACTTTAGGTGAGACCTCATTCCACGCTCCACAGATTTTTGTCAAAAGGGCTAGTAGTACCGAGATTTTCTTGGGTAAATCACCTCTGAACCTGGGTCAGGCCCATACAAGCCAAAAAAATATCTTCATGCAAGAAGATAGAGACAGATATTCAACTGTTGCAATCTATCCCTATTTATTATGCTCTGACATCTTATTATTTGATCTTTTTCTATTTATTCTCCTTTGTTATTGGTCTCCTACGCTGACTATTCTTTTTAATGTGCCTTTTAACTGATACAACTTCACCTGATACTCTTTCATCTGGTTGATCTCTCATTTTTATTTCACTGTGCTGTTTTCACTTTTACTTTGTATTTTTACAGTAATTCATTTAACTTCTCCCAAATATCTACATTTGGTAATTTGATATTTACCATTTTTCTATAAATTTCATCTGCTTCTGTGTACTTAGAAAAGGTGGACCTATTCACAAAAAGGTGTTTTACCTCATGCTGGAGGTAAAATAGGTTCTCAAATGTTTGGTACATAACCTTTTGCTGTAGGAATTCCCTTCATAGAGGAATTATTGGCTTGATCTCTTGCCACCTCTCTGATTTTCCTGTTGTAGTCTTCCTGTAGCATCAATTTGTCATTTATCACCAAGGGATTTGGCAGACCTTTCTGCCTTAATGCATCAAACTTAACCATGAACCTGTCTATAGCCACCTGCATGGTTTGGCATTTGTCCTCAAGGTTCGTCATCAAATTCCTCTTGGTGAGCACCTTTTTCACCTCTAGTATGGTGCTAGTCCTGTCAGCTATGTCTAGCTCTTGCACTTCATATTTATTTTTAGAGTTAAGGAAGTGGATTATTTTGGTGGCTTCATCTGGCATGTCTCCAAGTTTAGCCTTAACTCTTTGAATTGCTTCTGTAGCCTCTTTGACTAAGTCATTTTTTTCAAAGATGACTTGTATAGATTGCCACATATCATTGACAGAGTCAATGATATTGGTCCATAGCTATCCTTTAGCTTGGCCAAGTGGCTCCTTTAATGTTAGTTCTGTTGAGATTGCAACAAGATGATGGAGCTTAGTGAAAAGAGTCACCTTCACTAAGTGGGCCCGAAGGCTATTTTTGGCGCAAGTCTATTTTTAGACTATGTCTATTTTTATACATATGGATCATGTTTATGGATTGCAGGTTGCTGTTTATGGATGATTGATCAAGTTGGGAAAAAATAGATGGACTTCTATTTTTGATGAAAGTGTGAGTGATCACAGTGTGAGTGA
>APFE031395411.1:80147-103339 GCA_000404065.3 Pinus taeda
TTAGGATCCCTGAAAATGGCACGTGGGACAGAGCCTTTATCTCCTCATCCATGACACATTTTTCGAAACTGAAGGGGTTTTTTGTATTCCAGGAAGTCTATAACAAAAACATCTCTTGGTTTTTTAAAATACTTCTCCAGCTGTCCAGAATCGATCCTTGATGTTCCTATAAACTAGGAGACTGTCCCTTGCTCTGTTGTGGCTGAAAAATGGGTCTTGGGACAGAGCACATAACTTCTCCCAAAAACTATATTTAGAAAAAGTGAAGGAGGCTTTTGTGAAACAATCCATTCTGAACAAAAACCTCTCTTGGTTGGTTGCAACACCGTCCCTACCTCCCAGAATGTGCCTTTGAAAAACAGGTGTAAAACAGAGATATATGCCTGTGAAAAACTTGCACCTACAGCAGTTTCGTAGCGCAACTTTGGTCCATCATTTCTCCCAGATAGTAATGGATTTGAAGAAAGTAGAAGAGGTTTTTGTACTTCAGTATATTAGGAATGAAAACCTCTTTCACGTTTCAGGGAGGCGTTTTCCACTGCTTAGAAACGCTTATAGAAGTTGACTGGTAGAAACTAGGAGAGAAAGTTCCTCCTTTTTTGCTTTTGGTCTTCACAAGGATATTCGAAAGCAATTATGCCTACTGTCCTTCTTTGATTACACAAAAATGTTTTGAAATATTTTTCTTTTCATGTGTAGACCTTGCCCATGTACCTGTATGAAGACAAAACCTTCTTCAACGCTGTTTGAAGTATGATGAAAAATACTTGTTGTGATTACTTTTATAACAAATGGCTTATGGTTCATATATGCTTTTCCTTTGCCCTTTTTGCCCTTGCTATATGTTTGTGTTGTGTGAATGATCCTTATTCAGAAACTCCCTTTCAAAAAGGTTTCCCTTTTGTTCGTCAAAACTGGTCAACTATATCAAAATATGCAGCTGCAGCAGTTTCGTAGCGCGGTACGAAACTGCTGTGTAATCACCAAAACACAGTTTTAATGCCAATTCAACTCTCTTGATCTTTCCTTTGCTTGAAATGGCCTTTCCATCTACCATGAAGTTGTTCAAAACTTACATGCCTTGCTTGAGCCTTCAAAGAACTCTGATGTATGCTGACCCTGAGTTTGCCAAGTGTTTCTTATGCATGAAAGGAACTTGAGAATAACCAAGGCCAATTCTCCCTTACCTTACCCTTTTCCTTTGAAATATTTTCAGTGATAACACAACCTATCGTCAAAGATGAGAAACCTGCCATTGAGGCATGCAGATTCCAAGGTAATGATGATTTCTAGAGCATCTTTCTAGATAATGAATTGGAGTCGATAGAAAGCGATCCGTCATAGGCAAGCCCACAACACGAAATCATAGATCAAGTTTTGAAGAAATATATTTAGCAAGGACTAACTCAGGGATGGTCAAAATAGATGACAGATATTCTGCAAATGAATGGTTTATTTGAACTCACCTCTTGAACACATAACGACACTGCAGATGGTTTGGTGACAATTTACCTAAAGCTAATACCCAGAAACCGGCTGAAGACATTCAATATGGCTTGATTAACTGTTAGTCAAATGATTTCCCAACCCAAGTGAAGGAAAAGTGTCGTGTTCAAGAGTGGATAACTGCTTTTCAAAAGACAAAGTATAATAATCAGGTTCATTTTTCTCTCTTTTCCCCCACCATTTCTGGCAAGTACCTCTTTATTTTTGACAAGCTTGAGGAGGATAACATTTTCTTGATTATAAGCTCATCCTTCAGATGAGTCAAACTTAGTTTAAGATTTGAACCCTAAGAAGGAGTGGTCCATTCCTGTTTGAAATTGAACATGTCCTTTACTGTTAAATTTTAACGAGTCCAGTATAGGAGAAACTCGATGTTTTTCAATTTTAGGGAGTCGGAAGAAAAACTTAAGAAAACTCCATGGTTGTCCTTTTTCATAAATTTGTGTCTCCCAAGCCTGAGAAAGTATAAAATAATACTTGAGAGAACCGCTTGACCATTACGATCAAGGAGTACTTTTCATAACTAGTGTCTTCAATCTGAAAAAGTAAAAAAGTGATCAAAAACACGTCGTTTTATTACCAATATCGAACTTGAAACGACAAAAGTCTGGCAATATTTTCATGTTTATATGGTCAAAAAAGAGCTGTAAGTGGACCGTCCTTTTAATTCTGTTTTAACGAGTCTAAAAATAAAAACTTGGCAATCTTTTCATATTTTACGAGTCAGAAAAGAGCTTAAAGAGGACTCCTATGTTTTTTGTTGAAAATGATCAATTCTCCCTGAAAACTCAATATTCTACACAAAAACTGCAAACATTACTCATATCTGTTTAAAATTAATAAAAATGCATCAAAAGTGACCTTTTTAAAGTGAAAAATAAACAAATTAAAAATTCATTTATTCAAAATATCTTATAAAAAGGGATTTTGCAAATTCATTTTCACCGTTTGACTTTGGAGTAAAAAGTAAGAGCTTTTGGTAAGAAAACTTCCTGTGAAGATTGCGGAAAATCCAACCACTGGAATCGAGAATCGTCTTCTTCAGGTAATCCACATCATCCCTGACTTGCATTTCATCTATTTAATTTTCATTTTTAGGGCTTTAGAATTCATTTTTTAAAGAAAATTTTGCTAAAAATCGCTCGCGGTGGTTGCGCAGGCGTACCATGTGTACCCTGTGAACCCCAAATTTTTTGTACAAAATAAAAAGTCGGGGTCTCACACTTGCCCTTAAGGATGAGTGTGAATCTACGCACTATCCCTAACCCGGCGGGTGCGGACCCCGCGAAACGCGTTTTAAAACCCTATATTTTCTCATTTCCGCCCAAATGTTTTGAAATTACAATATTCTAAACGACCTATTTTGCAACGCTGATACATAAGATGCTTGTTTGTCAGGAAAGAGAACACGAAGATGTGGATCAAGCCACATTACTACATCCACCTTCAATACAGGCTTTAAGAGCATGTTGATTATTGAAATTTTGGGCCATACCTGGCATGAGGGCACAGGTAGACTTTCTACAATGGCTGGTAGACAGGTGGAGCACGCAGGACTAGTGTTTCATTATGGGTTGCCACCGGCTCGAAATCAAGCCAGAGCACATTTATTTTCTGACTAGTTTACCGAAGAGAGGCGGAGGATTATCTCTATTCGGGTCTAGGTCAGGTGGCCAGTCTGTCGCTAGTCTCCGACTATAGTTTTGCAATGTACAAACTGTGGACAAACGGATAGATGTTAAGACCATCACCCGTACTAAACTTAAAGTGATCGCATTTACCGTCACCAGACTGTGCGGGAGTGCAGCATTGCATCTAGCTACCAGTTCCCAAATGGACATGGCAGTAGACTGCTTCCAAGGCACCATCTTCAACTGGTGTGATGTTGTGTTGGCCAATGTGAAAGGCATGACTAGGGCAAAGAATGGACAACTAAAGAACTTTGGATATGGTTACTTAGTTGTGAGCTTTTCCCTATAAAGGGTACCTATGCTGGTTCCACAACAACTTACCATTGAGGCTGGACTTCCCTGAGATCCTAGGATTATGCGCTGGGTTGCAGTCATGGCCCGTCATCCTGAGGAGGGCACTGAGGTTGTTTGATTCCCACCTGAGTATTTTCGTTGCCTGGGAAACCAAATTTTCGTGATACATGATTTTCCATATGCTGTGATGGATTATCGTGGTGATCCAGACATGGCTCTTTCACCAGGAGAGCAATGGGATGATACAGGTAAAATTGCTTTCAACATTTTCTAAATTTTAAATTTTTTTGTTTTTTAAATCGCCCAAAAACTGATAGTAAAAAGTTTTAAATGCATATGTGGGTCCACGGTGACCAGCCGCTCTCCTTCCCTATGAGAGAAGACACCCGACTGCTATGGCACCGGCCCCATAGGACCAATCAGTAGAGACCTTGGCCGAATTGGAGAGTCATCTAGAGCGCTTAACAGTAGATATTGCAGAGACTAGCGTAGATGATATTCTTCTTAGGCTTCAGTGCTATGTCATTGGGGTCCCAAGACCTTTTAGAAGGTTCCTTTGTAGGGTAGCCCGAGCAGTGGTTTCTTATCGTGATCATCATCAGGGATAGGATGATCGCCTTTGTAGACTTCATATGACATTTATATCTTTTTGTGCTATCATTTTTGCCGATCATAAGGTGTTTTTCAACCTATGATCGAAGATGATGTATATTTTGGCACACTTCTATGCTATGATATATCACTATTACTGGTTATCTTGTATAACATGTTTATGAAATGTTTTTAAATTTATTGTCTTGATTATTGCAAATGTCTATTTAACATTTGAGAAGCAACTGCATCTGCTAATGTGTTTAAATATCTTGGAATATATTGATATTCAATGTAGTCAAATTCACGTTCCAAAAGACGAACTCTCAAAAATAATCTTAATAAAACTGGATTTCTAATGGCATAAACCCTATTAAGATGTAATACAATGAGTTTAGAATCTAACCTTACAATCAAACTCCGAATCTCGAATGAGATGGATTCAGATAATAACTCAATCACTGCTCTATACTCTGTAATGTTATTCGTTGTTTGACCAATGCTTACCCCATGCATAGATACTAAATCGTTAGAGGGTGAATAGATAACCCAAGTTGTGGAAGAAATATTATGTGTACTATGACAGGCACCATCAACAAAACCAATGTATGTTTGAGAAGACGCCGGCAACTGCAATATCAATAGTAAAATCAAGATAAGCATAAATAACGACAAAACACTCTCTAAACTAGGCACACTTTCTAATCTAAAACACACCAACTAGAAAGAAATCTATTCTAACTAGAATCTCCACACCAAACTTTAAGCATAGTACTTTTTCAGGTAAAGCCCATTTCTGGGTTTACCTAAAGAGACACCGTCAAAATCTACTAATTCATAGGCCCCTTTGGCCAGCTTTCGCTTAACAACAAAAGGACCATGCCACATGGGTACGAATTTTCTAGCTCCTAGCTTATCGTTAGCTTGATGGTATAATAAAACTAGGTCCCCTTCCGAAAAATTACGAGGTGTAACATTTTGATCATACTGAGCTTTTATCCTTTTTGCATGAGTCTCGATTGCTAAAGCATCATCACGTCAATTCTCATCTAAATGAGCTAAGTACAACAAACTTTTTTCCTCTTCAAAAGTGGCTAGAAGTAATTCTATGACTATTTGCAACGACGGAATTTCGCATTCAATGGGTAACATGGCTTCCAACTCGTAAACAAGCTGAAAAGGAGTGAAACCTGTTGATGTTTTGACTAAGGTTCGGTACGCCCAAAGCGCTGAAAATAACATGTTATGCCAATTCGACTGATGAATACCAATGATTCATCGGATCATGGTGACTAGAACTTTGTTGATTGCCTCAACCAAACCATTAGCCTATGGGTAATATGGAGTAGAGCTATCGTGACACAAGCCAAGTTGATCTGTTACCCCAGTCATCATGGTGTTTCAAAAATGGCTCCCACGATCAGTGATAATCGCTTGAGGAACATCGAACCTAGCAATTATATGATTGAAAACGAAAATAGCAGCAGTTTTGTCGTCTGCCGAAAATGTAGGCATCGCCTCGGCCCACTTGGTAAAATAATCTACCGCAAGGATGATATACGCATGCCCCCCGACCGAGTGACGGTTACATGTAACAAAATCGATACCCCGTTTCGCGAAAGGACCAACGGCAATTATAGGGTGGAGAGGAGCAGGTGGAGCACCCATCTTTCGATCAAAAATTTGGCAATTGTGGCATTTCTGGACTGCATTTATACAATCTTTAAATAATGATGTCCATAAATAACTAGCGCGCAATATCTTTTGGGCTGTGGTATACCCAGACATATGACCGCCACACGCTCTAGAGTGACAGTCATTCAAAACCTTTTCAGCTTCCTCATGAGTTAAACAACGACGGAAAACAGAATCCACTCCACGATGATAGAGTGTATCTCCAATAATTATGTACTGTTGGGATTGGAAACGTATTTTCCTTCATTGAGAATGTGAAATTTTAGGCCGAAAAGATTGGATTTGGAGATAGACGATTATATCCCCATACCATGGATCAAGAGTACTAATAAGAAACAAAGATTCATCCGCAAGGGATTCATCTGCCATAGTTTCGGTATCAGTATGCGGTAAGTCACACATTAACTCCGTGAAAACCAAAGACTTCTTTGACTTGGATTTTTCAAATTCCAGGTCAAATTCCTATAGGATAACTATCCATTTGGAATACTTTCCCCCTAGCAATTGTTTAGTCAAAATATACGTCATAGGGTTACAGTCAGAAAGTACTGTGGTTTTGCGTAGTAGAATGTAGTGATGAAATTGTTGGACAACTTGAACAGCTGCCAGAGCCAATTTCTCCACATGTGAATACTTAAGCTCAGTCAGATTCAAAGTTCGACTAAGATAGTAGATCACATGTTCAACATTGAATTCATCTTCCTCAACTAAAACCATTCCAATGGTGGAATAAGAAGTGGCAAGGTACAAAAAGTAATCCTGTTTGTCGTTGGGAGGATGCAATAACAGTGCATGGGTCAACACATGTTTAAGTGCATCAAACGATTTCTAAGCTATCTCATCCCAAAAGAATGGAGTGTTCTGTTTCAAAAACCTGGTAAAACATTTCGTTATCTCGGCGTAGTTAGGAATGAATCAACGTAAAAAGTTTGCTTTCCCCTGCAAACTCTGGAGTTGGCAAAGAGTCGAAGGCGGGGGTAATTTAACGATGGCTTCAACCTTCAAGGGATCGACATGAATGCCGGCTTTTGAAACAAAAAATCCCAGTAAGCGACCTGTTTCTATATAGCAAACACATTTGTGTGGATTCAACCTAATTCGATAATGCCTACATCTCATAAAAATGGCTCGTAAATGAGTGATATGATTGGCTCTACGTAAAGAATGAGCAGGTAAATCATCGCGATAAGGCTGCACAATTTGCTTGATGTCGTGAAATGCATAAGACATAGCCCTCTGAAAAGTTGCTCCAGCGTTCTTCAACCCGAAAGGTAATTTGCAATAAGAAAAGGTCCCCCATGGACAAATGAAAGCCATTTTTGGTTGATCAGCACAGAGTATGTTAATTTGATTGTAACCGGAAAATCCATCCATAAATGAGAACATTTCATTGCCGGCACAATCACCAATTATTTGATCGATATAGGGAGTTGGATAATTGTCCTTTGGATAGGCTCGATTAATATCCCTATAATAAATACATATTCTTATCGTTCCTTGCTTTTTGTTAACAAGAAAAATATTCGATAACCAATCCATTAAAGAAATCGGATATATGAAACCTGCTCGAAGTAATTTCTCAACTTCAGCTTTAATAGCAGCAACTTTTCTTGGGTGTATCTAACGCAAACATTTCCAGACAGGTTTAGCATCTGGGTAAGTTTTGATTTCATGGAAAACAATTGATGGATCGATTCCTAGCATTTCTTCGTATGACTAGGAAAACATGTCGTGGAATTCTTGAAATAGGGATTTATAAGTTTGGATTTCCTCGTTTGTACAAGAAGCACCTATATGAATGTTTTCAATAATTTCGGGTTTCACTGAAATGTCAATAGGAATGGTTCGAGAAATATTTCCAAAATTCAACTCAAAATCAGGATGTTTCAATGGATTCTGTGATTCCTTGACATAATCAGTGGTAAAAATAGATGAGAAATCATTTTCAAAATGATCAAGCTCAGGTAAAAACGAAGATCGATGATGAAGATCTTCCCATGGTAAATCATCAACAGATAAAATATCACGAATCTGCTCATTAGTATGAACAAGTTCATAAAAGGTGAATCTGAGGTTGAGATTGAAAGTGACTCCCCATGGACCACATTCATTGGATCAATTTTGGTTGAACTAGAGTCGGAAAACGACTGTACCGCCTAATATGCAACTTCAAAAGGACTCAAGGGCATGACATCACCAAATGAGTCCACCTTGGAATCGGAAGGAATGATCCAAGGATCATCAAGAACAATAGTGTCCGATGAAATCATATGAATGGTTGCAAAAGGAGGTGATACATTCGGAGGAGGAAAGGAAAATTTCCTAGTAAACCAGAATCTTTGACTAATCCCACCCCAACATCCTTATAAGGGATAGTTGTTTTACCGACATGTTGAATACTCTCAGAAGAGGCTGGGTCGGATGAAAAGTAAGTCAAATGATCTATTGTAACGATCTTTCCATTATGAGGGAACTTAATGAGCCGAAAGACCAATGAAACAACAACAGTCATCGCGTAAGACCAACTGTGACCCAAAAGAAGGTTGTAATCTAGAGGGGCATCAACCACCTCCACATCTAGATTAACAATTTTGCCTTCTACCCCTATAGGTAAATCCTACAGAATGTCATAACGATGAAACCCTTGACCGTAAAAAGCCTTCAAAATCGTCGGGGGTTGGTTAAATGTCGAAGAACCAAGCGATTTCCAACACGAAATCGACATAATACACGTTGAAGCTCCCTCATCAATCACAGTCCGAAAGCAAGGCCCGTTTTTGATTAACACTGGGATTTGGAAAGCCATTTGATGAGGTAAGCGAGGTGTACTATTTTCTAAATCGAAGAATATAAGGTTGGAATCCTAAACATCCACAACTCCTATAGCAGACGAAAGCAATTTACGCTGTGTTGGACATGATTGCAGCACCTCCAAAGCCAACATTGCTGAAGGGGATATAGCTAAATCTTCAACAATGTTATAGTTCTGAGCAGCTCTCGCATGTGGATTGAAAGTTGACTTCTGAAGTATACCTTTAGCAGGTGGTTTGATTACTAAGTCTGGATTAGGTTTTCCAATCTGTAGCGGATCGGAACCAGGAGGAGTTGAAGTTGATGGGTTTGAACTAGAAGATTATGGTTCCTTACCATCAACAGGATTCTTACTTCCATAATCTTGCGATCACGTCGCAATCCTGACATGGGACATCATCATAATTGGTTCTTCTGAGGCATTTGAGGAAGAACCTATCATCTTACTATCTTGAGTGGGAAAAAGATCCTTCAAGACAACAGGTGTTTGAGAACCTTTGACGATTTTCGAAACCTCGGCTCGATGTGGACAATCTCTTGTAAAGTGTTCCTCATCATAGATGAGACAAGGATAGCGAGGTTTACGCTTCTCGTCAATAGATTCAATTTTTTCTGTTTTCTCTTTTGCGTTTTGCTTATTTTTCTTCTTCCCTTTCTTTTTACCGCCAGATTTTGACTTGGCCGTAGAATATTCTACAACATGAATATAGGTAGGAACTTTAACGGAAGCTTCTCCTGTCGGGGAATCTGGTAAATTTATAATAGGAGAAGAATCCTTTGCAAATTTCTTCTTACTTTTGGTATTAACTGTACCAATCATACCATCAACGGCATGAGACCCTGAAGGAGTTGCAGTTATTTGATTTTGTTTGGGAAGATCGGGGATTTTTTCGTGTAAAGTACCTGACTGCATATAAACTAAGTCAAGGTACTAAGCCTGAGAAATTACTTGCTCTTCAGTAATCACTCCTGCCTTAGCTACATCCTCAGTGATTTTAGGTAATAATGATTTAACAAACCATTCTGCCAAAATTTGATCCGGGATAAAAACTTTCATTAAATGTCGTCGACGTCACCATTCATGAATATGGTCTCAAATATATGTAGACGTTGATTGTTTTAATGAAGTTAATAATTCCATGCAATTGTCATATCTGACAGGCAACTGAAAATGAGTTAAGAATGCAGTAGCTAACTGACTAAAATTATAAAAAGAGCTTCGTGGTAACTCAATGTACCACTTAGCCGCAAGACCAATTAGAGTGCGTTGAAAAAGCCTTAAGCGAATTGAATCATCTATAATGGAATTTGATGCACACTAGAGGTGATAGGTCATCACATGGTTCAACAGATCCTCTCCCTATTTACCCTCAAACTTGGGAATATCACTGGGCAACTTATTAGGCATTGGCGGCTAGTACGGAAGATAATAAATTGGATTGTTCGTAAGGTGTGACAAGTCAGGTAAATCCAAAGTTGTGATGAATGGTAATTGACGGTTAGGGTCTCGAAAAGCTTGGGACACAAGACCAGCTTCATGAGGAGGATACCCAGGATAACCTCGAATTGGATTTGCATTTGGAATATTATATCCTCCCGGAAAACCAAGATTAACCAGACCAAACTGGGGTTGTTGAGATTGAGGTTGTTGATATGTATACCCTGGGTACGGTTGATACTGATAAACTAGGCTTTGCATAGCAGGTCCGTATTGATACTATCCCTGGTACGGTTGATAAGTAAATTGAGGTTGACTTGTGACAACCGTACTTGGACCAGGTTGTCCTACAAGCATCTGAACCGAAGTCTGGATTGTAGGTCTATATTGGGGTAAAGAGGTCTGAGGAGTTGATACAGGAACAGTAGAAACCGGAGCTGTCGATACTCCAGAAGTAGGTGGGGTAGATTGAACAGAAGCTGCAGTAGTTGCAACAGTCGATTTAGGTGGAGTTCGAGGCGAACTAGGCCTAGGTTGATGAACTACACCAGGTGCAAAAGTTTGAATAGTAGGCTGGATGGGTTGCTGGGTTGAACCAGAAACCATGGGTTGTCCAGGTAAAGATGACAACTGCACATTGGGTTGCAAAATCTATTGAGTTTGATATGGATCTCACACCATATTCATTCAGGAGTAAGGGCCCATAACAGGTTGAGCATACGGAGGACCATAACTAGGTTGAGTGTAGGACTGATAATTGAAAGGTACATTTCCAGATCCTTGAACAAATGTTTGACCAGAAGGTGGTTGGAAACCTTGAGATGAGTACTGACCTTGAGGTTGATAACCTTGACGCATGTACTAAAACTAGGGTTGACCTTGAGGCTGGTAACCTTGAGGCATGTACTAAAACTGGGGTTGATCTTGAGGTGTATATTGATACTGGGGTTGACCTTGAGGCATATATTGAGTCTGGGGTTGACCTTGAGGCATGTACTGTCCCTGAGGTATGTACTGACCTTGAGGTTTCCCTCCAAGTGGGATTTGACTACCTTGAGGTTGCCCCCCAGGTGGTATTTGACTGCCTTGAGGTTTTCCCCCAGGTGGAAACTGATTACCTTGAGGTTTCCCCCAGGCGGAATCTGACTACCTTGAGGTTGCGGATTTGGAATAGCACCAGACATCATAAGAATTTCTTCTACACTCAACGGTGGAGTTTCATTATGACGAGTTGATACCCCATGTTTGATGGGTTAAGGAGACGCTCCTGAAAAAGTACCAGAAACTGACTGATACCTAGACAGAATAGAAGGACTGCCATATAAAAAAGTTCCACATTTTGGGAAAACATGGATGACCGGTTTGACATATTCGAAGGAGGATAATAACCTCTAGGCGTTGGATGAAAAGGAATACAAGGTGGTGAAGCAGCGAGACCCGGATTTTCTAAAAAGTTCGTCAAAGATACATACCAAGTGTCACTTTGAAAAGGACTGTAAAAGATAGATTCACACTCCCTAAGTTCTATAGTCAGTTGATTTTCAAGGGGAGTTATATCCTCATCTGGAATAACAAGTTCTTCAATTAAAATGAGACCCATCAGAAGATTATGGGTAATGACACTTCCTACCTTGGGTGAACCAGGAGCACTAGAAACTGGAGAAGCAAATCTTGAGGATGGAGTTGCAGCAGGTTCAGTTTCAGGTTCAGAAATTTCAGGTTCCTCAACTAATTCACCAGTAGAAGAAAAACTACTAGTAACTTCGGAAACTGAAATTGGTTCAGAAATATACTTTGTTGCTGGAACTTGATAATCAGGGTGAATAATTAAAGATGGTTCTCTAGCCTCTGGTGACCCAACTCTACTTTCACTAGGTGTGACAAGAGCTCTTAGCCCTTCAAGCTGACTTGGTGTATATTCGGGAGGCTACCCCCAAATTCTACGAGATTGTCTTGGTAATTCAGCCACGGTTAATTAATTAATTACTTCACATGAAAATAAAGAAAATCTCAAGAAAATCACCTAAAGTCTCTAAAGAACCAAAAAATTGAATCACACACCCAAAAATCTAAGGGTTCAAACCACACACAAACAATATTTTTCCGTACTGAAAACACTATTTGGTGATGAAATCCAACCTCGCAGAATTCAATACAGAATGGCGATTGGAACAGTTACCCCGACAACTTGCTTAATGAAATAGATTGGCACAAATTTCTCCACAAAACCATCTCGAGTGAAGATAACCCCCCAGAGAGTCCAAGTGATTCTAGTCGACGTCTACTCCAGGTACAGAGGGATCTTCCCTCCACCGTCACCTTAGGAAAGAATCCTATAGATAATGGCCACTAAGATTACCAACAGAGACAAATATACCTGGGGGAATAGTCTACGATCCGATATGCACGCAATGGCAGGGTAACAAAGCTCAATCCCCTTGAAGGCTCCTTGACATAATCCAAGGTTTACCAACAAGTGACCCCAGGATCCTCGACAATGGTCAATCCGAGGTTTACCATTTTTAATACGTGAATATCTACTATCGTTCCCAATGAGGAAGGATTGATTACCTCACTGGTTCAGATATGATCTCATGCTTCTCCTTTAAGAGGAGCTTTCCCAGAGCGTAGATGAAAAAATTGGATTTTTTCCTAGCGCAAGATCGACTACTTGTTTGTTTTAACTATCTTGGAGAGTTAATTACTCCCTACTCCAAGATACTAGCCTAAGCTATGTTGGTGAATAAGAGCCCTAAAAATAAAAAGATTGCTAGATGAATTTTAATTAAGCGTTAGTTTTATTGGTTGTTTCTTAAGTCAAAAGGTATGGAGATGAAACTTTGTGGTGTGAAGACTCAACTCCAAAACGCTAAAAAATGCACCTAAGATGATCAATTCTTTTCCTTTTCAATGAATCTCTAGCTAAAGGAAGATTTGAGAATGCAATTTCTTTGAAAACAAAACTTTCCTTCAACATAAAAACGAAAAGAAAAACTTTTTGTCTTTTTCTTTTCAATACACTCAAACGAAGCTACTAATTATGCTCATGAAATAAATCCCTTTTCGTTTCAACACTCAAAACTAGAAAAACAATTTTTTCAAAGAGAAACTAGAATTTCTAGACAAAACTATGAAAAATCTAATCTTGAGATCTAACTTCTTAAAACTAATTGAAATAAAAGCTTCAAATGTTTTTTGAGGATGTTTTTACATAGTTATTCAGCAAACTAAGGATTAATTCATTTAGCAAGACAAATCAACCAAAAACATCCAGCTATGTTTTTTATAAAAAATGAAATTCACAACTTATGACCAAGTTCAGTTTTGCAAAGAGAAACAAAATCGATTTCTCACCAAAGGAAGATCTCACAAACCAGTCAGACTTATCAAGAAGACAAAAGATTCTAGGGTGATCTAAGGTCTCTTAGGCTTCTAAGCTTCAAGTCACTACAAAGACTGAGTGAAGACAAAACCAAGCATGCAAAAACTTCTAGAAATTCATTCAAAACACAACACCAATGGAACTTACCTATGAGAGACTTTTAACAGGATATATGTAGATCTGGGTAAAGGATAAAAGTAACAAAAAGAACCTAAACTAAACTAGATGAAAAGATTTCAAGATTTTCAAAAATTTTGACAGGGTCCGCATGCCCCCAGTGAAACCAGGTGCGGTACCGCTCTGTGCAGTAAAGTAGCAGTGCGGACAGGTCCGCATTGTAACTTAAACAAAACGTGCAGTCCTCGTAAAAATTTATAAAAAATAAAAAATCAATCCAGGACTGAAAAACTACCCAATCCCACACACATCAAGTAAAAACCAGAAACAAAAAATCAAGTTTCTCGAATCAAAGATAAAGGAAAATTAAACAATCAAATCCCGTCCCCAGCGAAGTCGCCAATTTGTTAAGCGGATAAATCGTTCTTGCTGACAAGACCGATCTCCCTAGTATCAATTGATATCTAGCAACAAGCAGGACAAGCAAATTTACTTTTCTCTAAACATATTTCGATTCATTAATAAAAACTAAGAGGTGTTTTAGGCCCTACCTTAAGTCCAACACTAGTTTGCGGCTGCCCTGCTCCAACAGCTTCAAAGAGTTTCCTTTTAATAAACTGCAAACACAAACAAACACACATCAAAGCACACCTGCATAGCTAACATAATAAATCATGTTCATCATAGTGATCAAGGAGTTTATGAAATAAACCATTAAACACAACTTATTGAGAAAAATAAATTTGATTATATTAACTTTGAGAAAGAAGAACTTTACAACCTTGGTGCCTTGATGTTGTACAAGCTCTTCCCAGGGTCCAGGCAGGAACCTCCTCTACTTTGACAAGCCTCACTCTCTCCCAAATGAGATCAAAAGGTATGTGATCTTTCCTCTCAAAAGCTCAATTAGGAAGACTAAGTTCCAGCAACATATACCCTCAAAAATATTCAGCTTTCAACCTCTCAAGTAACCAGCCCAAAGCTTCATTTTATAGTGCAAGGGAAGGAGGTTACAGGTCCACCATTGAAGGGATAGAGTCCTCCTTCAAGGGGATAAGCTCCTCACATCAAGGGGTTAGCTCCTTAAGGAATGGGATGCATGCACCCTCAAGGAGCGAACTTTCCAGCGCAAGATTCCCTCTAGAAGTTTCCAGAATTGACTCAAAGTGAGTTTTTAAGAATAAATTTGCATCTTTTTAACTTTTACAAGGGTTCGCACCCATAAATGTAGATACAGAGAGGTCAGGTGCACAGGGGACATGACCAATGGGTGTGGTACCACGGGCAATGCTAAGAGAAAGTGTGAAACCATAGTTTTAGAGATTTTTAAGGACTTTCTCTCATTTTCAAAGCTTGATATGTAGAGCTGAGGTTTAAGACTTGCAAAGGAGGTATGTATGAGTGGCGATAGACTCATATTGATTATAGAAATTCATGGTGACAATTTTTCGTGTAACAAAGGTGCATGAGATTGCATGCATGATTTCCTTTACAATTTTGGGCAGATGCTATAGATACTGTTGTTTATCTAATAAATAGAGGGCTTTCAAGTTCCTTGGATGGTGGTATTCCAAAGGAGGCATGGACATGTAAAAAGGTAAACTACTATTTTTTAAATACTTTTGGTTGTGAATCCTTTGTCCACATTAATAAATAAAATAGAACAAAGCTTGAGGCAAAATCAAAGAAATGTACCTGTATTGGATATGGTGTTAATGATTTTGGTTATTGCTTTTATGATTATGAAAAACACAAAAGCATTAGGAGCAGAGATGTCATATTCAATGAAAAGGTTTTGTATAAGGATCAGCTGCAGGAAAAGAAATAGGAAAAAGAAAATAGAGAATACACAGTGCTTGACGAGATCACAGGAAAAGTGAAGGTGCCTAAAAATCATAATGATCAGCGAGAACAACAACCACAACAACAACAAGCACCTCAAACACTTTAAAGTGGTGAAAGAAGATCTACCGGGATAAGTAGACCCCCTGAATGATACTCTCCTTCATTATATTATGTATTGTTGACTGATTCTGGTGAACTAGAATGTTATGAAGACGCAGTGCAGGTAGAAGCCAAGAAGAAATGGGAGCAAGCCATGAAAGAAGAGATGGACTCCTTAGCACATTACTAGACTTGGGACTTAGTCAAGTTGCCTGTAGGTAAAACAACATTACAGAATAAATGGGTTTACAAGTTGAAGGAAGAAGATGGAGGTAGAAAAAGGTATAAATCTAGACTTGTGGTGAAAGTGTTTTCACAGGAAAAGGGTATATACTTTGATGAGATATTTTCTCCTATTGTTAAAATGACTTCAATCACAACTATTTTAAGTCTAGTAGCAGCTAAAGATTTGCATCTTGAGTAGTTAGATGTAAAGACAACCTTTCTCCATGGGGATTTGGAGGAAGAGATATATATGCAGCAGCCACAAGGATATGACGTAAAATGGAAGGAGTAACTAGTGTGCAGGTTGAAGAAGAGCTTGTATGGCTTAAAACAGGCTCCAAGGCAGTGGTATCTAAAATTTGACAGGTTTATGTTTGAACAAGGTTATACTAGATGTCACTCTGACTATTGTGTTTACCTCAAAAGGAAAATGATGGCAACTATATTATATTGTTATTGTATGTAGATTCCATGCTTGTTGCAGGTTTTAACATGCAGGAAATAAAGGTGCTCAAAAGAAAATTGGCAAACTCATCTGCAATGAAGGATTTGGGTGTTGCAAAACAAATCCTTAGTATGAGAATAACTAGAGACAAGAAGAATCACAAATTAACTTTGTCTCAAAGTAAGTACATAGAAAAGTTGTTAAAAAGGTTTAATATGCAGAATGCAGAACCGATTAGTATACCTTTGACTAGCCATTTCAAATTTGTAAGGAGGAGTTCCCAAGGCTCAGGAAGAAATGGCTCATATGTCTAAAGTTCCATATGCATCAGCAGTTGGAAGCTTAATGTATGTAATGGTCTGCACAAGGCCTATATTGCACATCAGTGGGAGTTGTAAGCAAGTACATGAAACAATCCAAGAAAATAACATTGGATGGTGGTGAAGTGGATTCTCAGGTATTTCAGAGGTACCACAAATCAAGCATTATGCTTTGGTGGTTCAAACATTGCTCTACAGGGATATGTTGATGCAGATATGGCGGGTGATAGAGATAACAGGGGAAGCACAACAGGGTATGTGTTTACTGTAGGTGGAATAGATGTCAGCTGGGTCTCAAAACTGCAAAGTGTTGTTGCACTCTCAAACATAGAAGCATAGTATGTTGTTGCTACAGAGGCTAGTAAATAAATGATTTGGTTACGAACATTTCTGGATGAATTGGGTAAGAAGCTGAGTTGGACAAGTTATACAATGGCAGCCAGAGTGCCATACATATTGCAAATAACTCTACATTTCATTCCAAGACTAAACATATATAGCTCAAGTACCATTTCATATGGTCAATGTTGGAAGATGGACAGTTGAAGCTGGAAAAGATACACACTAGTCGGAATCCTGCAGATATGTTAACAAAAGTTGTAACCAGGGAGAAATTTAGAATTTGCTCAGTTTTAATTGGTCTTCAAGAATGATGAAGAAGATGAGAAACAACTAGGTCTAACGTGGAGTCATTGTCCAGCGAATGAAGTAGAAGTGGAGTTGCTATAATCAATCTCCAAGTGGGAGATTGTTGGGTGTGGAGCTTGATTATCTTTTGTATTTAAAGGTATCACCACATTGGACCCCAGTTCATAATGGGGCGCAACGTCGCCCGTAAAATATTCGCTATAGCAGGGGTCCAAGGGGAGGCGACTGCGACCTTTGGGAGACCCCCCTTGGCGAGGGGATCGGGGGTAGTGCCCTCGAAGCTAAGAATAGATGTAAAATTTCCTTGTAAAATGTTGTAATTTCATAGCCAATCTCGACTGTTCATTAGGCAGAGATCTGAAGGTAGAAGTTATGTTTAATTTAGGGTCTTTTGCCCTAGAAGGCAACCCCTCTCTATATATGGGGGAATTGTATTGCATCTATGTATATCTATATTCTGAGTGAGGAAGAGAGAGGAGGTTGAGAGCGAAGAAGGAATTACATCATATCTATTGTAGGTTGTATCTCTTCAGTTTGTTGGATAATATAAAAAGAAGGATCGGTTGTTTCTCCGTGGACGTATCCCAAACTGGGTGAACAACATATATCTGTGTGTCTCTTGTTTTATGCGTTTATATTTCTGCAATATTTTACGTGTTCCATTGCTCTATATTATATAATTATCTAACATATCACATAGTGAAGTTGCACGGACAGAGTCAGGAAAGTGGTTGGTGGGGCTCGAGGTTTAATTACAAATAATTGTAATTAATTAATGAATAATGTCGGGATTTTTAATATAAGAAAATGGTTAATAAAGGTGGGACCATAGGTTATATGGCGGGGTTTTTTAACTGCACCAAGGGTTGGTGGGTTAAAAAGGTTGTTGGGAAGTTACGATGTGTGGGATTTATAAATCGAGACTTTAGGAAAAACTTAGGTTAAAGGGTTTTGTGGGTTTTTAAGGGGAAAAGGGAAATTAATAAGGGGGAAGGTGATATTTGTAATGGGGAATGGGTTTCACACTAGGGAAAAGGGTTTTGGGAAGGGGGAATGATTTTTTTTTTTGAAGGGTAATATTTAGGGAAATGTGTGAAACAAAGGGGTAAAGGTTGAAATGAGGGGAAAGGGTATATATAAGTAATGAAGGGATAATGGGGGAAATTAATATAGTAAGTATGTGGGGGTGTAGTGAAATGAGGGGAAATTAGTAAATAAACTTTATGTGAATGTCCCTTCTCTTTCACAATTCCTCCTGCACATGAAACATAGGATTAAGCATGATGAATGTGCTTTTGACTTAGCAACCTTGTGCATTTGCAACATTTCTTCTACCTACCCTTTATTTACCCTAGCATTTTCTCTTCATTCAATGGGTTCATTTGAGCTTGCTGACCCTTCATTTCTTTTTTCTTTTGATAAGAAAACTATCTAATTCTAACCTTATAACTTACAATGGCTCAGATTAAACTGATGAGCTCATTATTATTCTCTACCTAACTACTGATCTACCAAGATTACACAGTTTGGCTAGATGTTTATTCTCTATCTATCAACATGAAATTTAAAGCATGAATGTGTCAAGATTAAAGTATTTGACCATCATGTATTTTGGAATTTTTGATAAGCTACACACAATCTTATTTTGCAAAGTAAAGTAAAAGGAGTGGCATTTGAATTTACACTTTCATGATCTATTTTTATCTCTTTTTGGGGTTCATATTTTTTACTTTTTTTTTATCTTTTTTCTTTCTTTTTGTCCTTTGATTATTCTTTTAGGACATACCCTCTTTACATTTTTTAATTTTTTAACATGGAAAACATTTTGCAGAATGCAAAAGTATGTACAATATTACAAGACTAACTATAGCCAATTCAAAATTATGAATCCTATTATTATAGGACCCTAATAGTGGCTCCACATGGGGATGACATTTCTTGGTGAAATGTCAAGAACTTTAATATTAGTAGCCTTTGAAACTTTTACTGTGGTTGCCTTGTACCAACTCCGCTATGATCTACTTTATTCATACATATGATGGCACACCTTTCAAGGCTTAGGGCCTTCTCTCCGGGCTTCAACATCAAAATATTACCATCCAATCCAATCTAAACATTGCAATGTTATATAAAATGAGAAAAGTAATCAAATGAACCAATGTTAATCTGTGGATAAGTAATTCTTCAACATTATACCATTGACTTCTCCTCCAGGTATATCTATTCCATCTAACTATCTCAAGAAAAATGCATTGTTACCTCTATAACCATAAATGATATAAGGGCCTTTCCACAGGAAATTAAATTTACCATGTTTACCCTTCTCTTCTCTTCTAGAATCCCATTTGAGTACTTTATCACCTATGTAAAAATCATCAGCTTTGGTTTTCTTGTCAGAAACTTTTTTTTATTTTATGCTTGATTACTTGTGATTTGACATAGACTTTTTCTCTGGTTTGCACAAATGTATTGTCTGATTTATCCTCCTTTGGATATCATTTGGTTCTACTTGTAACTCTGGAATCATTTACATCACTGGTACTCCTAAGGAGGATGGAAAAATAGCATCTATACCATACACGAGCTGAGAAGGAGATCTACAAATGGACTTTTCAGTAGTTAGTCTGTTTGCCCATAAGGCATTAACAAACTTTTTGTTCCATGTCTTCTAGCAGTTTCTTAATGATATTGACAAGGATTTTGTTTGAGGATTCTGGAAGTCCATTACCTTGAGGGTAATATGAAATGGAATGACCAAGGGTAATGTGGTATCTGTTACAATAAACTATCATTTTCTTGGATTTGAAAGCAGCTACATTATTAGTAATGAGCTTTTGTGGGCATCTAAACCTAGAAAGGATGTTTTTCTCTAGTAATGAAATGATGATAGAGTCTATGGCTTGTCTATAAGGGATGGCTTCTATCCATTTAGTGAAGTAGTCAGCTGCTATCAAAATCCATTTATGTTGGGCTAAGGAAGATGGGTGAATTTCCGCAATGAAGTCTAAACCCCATTGTTGAAAAGGAATTTCTGTGGAGATGGGTTTAAGAGGTAATGGTAAGAGTTTCCTTTTGCCTTCAAATATTTTTCACTTGTGAAAAGAGGTCACATGTTTATTGACATCTGCAAAAAGGGTGGGCTAGCAAAAACCTTCCCTTAAAATATTATTAGCAGTAGCTTTCCAATATAGGTGTCCTCTACAATCTTCTGCATGAAATTCTTGCATAATTTTGTCAGCTTCATATTTTAACAAACAATTTAATATGATGCCACCATTATCTTTCCAAAGTAAAGTGTTCTCTATGATACAATATTTCATTGATTTCATTTTCAAAAATCTACTTTTATTTCTAGATAAACCAGGGGGAGCCTGTAAATTTAGTAAAACAAATATGATTTCTGCATACCAAGGTGAATCTATGAAAGCTTCACTAATTTGTGGAGTCGCCATCTCTTCTTGATCATCTAGGGAACTAATGAAATTTATATCTAAGGCATGAAAGTTCGATTTAGCCATGAGTCTAGCTAAACCTTGGCCTTTGATAAGTTTTGTAGAATTTATTTCTATGTTATATTCCAAAATAGTGGCAATCCATTTGCCCCTCTTTCCTTCAAGCCCATTCTGTGTCAAAAATTCCTTTACTACTGAATTTGGAACATAAGAAAGTGCTTTCAATAAAGAAAGTGCTTGTTTTTCCATTATGTTGTTCTTTAGTGTAGCATCTCTCAAAGATTTATTGAAAAATTAAATAGGGTGCTCATAACCTTGATCATTCTTTTGCAACAAGACTACTACAATAGTATGTTCTGAGGTGAAAGAAAAAATTATAAAATCTTTTTTGAAATCAAGACTTATGAGGATTGGTGTTTTAGTAAGGGCTTCTTTGATTTCCTCAAAAGACTGTTTAGCCTCTACTATCCACTTAAGTGCTAAATCTTTCTTTAACATGTTATTTAGTTCTCTGATTAATTATGCTAAGTTTGAAATGAATCTCCTACGAAAATTTTTTTTTCCTAAGAATGATTGTAATTCTTTGATGTTTCTAGGATGAGTGATGTTCAGGATTTCCTCTATTCTTGCTGGATCTATTCTAATTCCATCTTTTGATATTATGTGGCCCAAGACTTTACCTTCTTCCAAACCAAAGAGTGTCTTTTTGGGATTTAAGGAAATACCAAATTATCTACATTTAATAAAAACTCTTCTTAGGTGTTCTAGATGTTCATTATCTGATTTGGAAAACACTGTGACGTCATCTTGGTAAACAACTAGAAAGTCATGAATTTATTTTGCAAAGGGTATGTCCATATCTCTTTGGAATGTTTCTCCAGCATTCATTAATCCAAAAGGAATCTTCAAATACATGAAAGTACCCCAAGGACGAGTGCTTGATCCTCTGGTTGAACTAAGATTTGGGTTGTATCCAGAAAATCCATCAAGCATTCAAATTATGGTGAGGCGACTACCCTCTGAAGAATGTGGTCCATTTTTGGGAGAGGATAATTGTCTGTTAATGACATTTTTTTCAATTTTCTGAAATGAACATAGATTCTAATTTATCTTGTTTTATTTCTAGTAGTGATTAAATTAGAGACCCAATCTGAATATCTAATTAGTGCCATGATTTGTGCATCATACATCCTTTTCACTTCTTTCTCAATTAGTGGCATAAGAACTGGATTAATTCTCCTAAGCTTCTATTTGAATGGTTTCTAATCTTCTTTGATGGGTATCTTATGTTGAATTATGTTGATATCATAAGACTTAAGGTCTTCATAACTCTAGGCAAAGACATCTTGAAACTCTTTGAACATACTTATGTATTTCATCTTTTCATCTAGAGGTAATGCTTTGGATATTTTGATAAGCTTGGGTTTTTCTTCTATTCCTATTTTACATTCTTCTATGTCTACTCTTAAAGACTCCATTTTTGGTTTCCTAGGTATATCATTTGAATCAAACAAATCTTCTAATGGGACTAATCCCTTAGGAAAAATGTTATTTTTAAGGTTTAAAATTTCGGGATCATCATTCATTATTTCTTCTATTTCTACCTTTTCTAAGTCATCTACTTCTACTTTAGTGAAATAAGTGGGTTCACCTACATCTAAATCATTAATATCTATCTTAATGTCTATGTTGTTATCTATTGTACAATCAGTATCTATATTACAATTTTGAAACTCTCCTTCAACATTCATGAAATCATAGATTTGAGAATATTGTGAGAAAATCTGCCAATATTTCAAATAGTCAGGTATAATAGGCCTATGTCTCACTTCTATAGTGTACTTGTGGTTGTGCTGAAAAGGTAATTTGCAGGTACTAGCAAAAGTGGCTAGACTGTGAGCTTGCATGTTCTGTTTCCTAGGAATGGCAGAAAAATCAGTTTCAAGAATGTCCTTAATCAGATCTAGGATAGTCTCTCTATATTGGCTAAGTTTGGGATTATTCACAGAGTATTCACCTTTGATTTGTTTTATAATCAATTATGTCTCCCATGATAGAAACTCTATTGGCTCCAAGTCTTCTTAAAATTTGTAGTTTTAAGATTAAAGCTTCATATTCTGCCATGTTGTTTGTGCCTTTAAAGTTTAATCTAAAGACATGACCTTCAGAATGATTATTCTCCATGTTATGAATCCAAACTCCTGCACCTACTCCTAATCTATTCATAGAGCCATCAAAATCTAAATGCCATAGAGACTCATGAAATATGTTTTCACTAGCAGGTTTGTATTTTTCTTCTACATTTGTGATCTCAGTTTTGTCATTGTTTGAATTATACAGGATAAATGAGTCCATATCAGAATGCATGGAGTATATGGGGGAATTTTGTGGTTTTTTTGAACTACTTACCATGTACTTCATCAATGCTTCTCTCTAAATTTTTCTTTGATGACCAAACACATATATGGTGGCATATGACATGTTCAGTTGTAGAGATCCCTGTAATTTTTCTCCCCATGAGAAAGATAATATCATTCCATACTTGGGTGGGATATCGACAACTACTATGTCCATGACAATACTCTTTCCTGGGCACTAGACTAGAGTCACACACAAATCTCTAATCAAGCCAA
>APFE031395416.1:0-11117 GCA_000404065.3 Pinus taeda
ATTCATTTACTGTTGGTCAATTTTAGTTATTGTGGGGTTTGATTTTCAAATAGTTTGTTATTATTGTAATAAGGAGACATTTTTATTTAGATTTAGTGATAAAATCTGTTCGAACAGGTGTAAGCGAGAGTTAGAGAGAGGAGATTCTGTTAAGATCTTTATTAATAAATAGAAGATTTCTATTAAGCTATTACTAGAAAATTAATGTGATAGAGGAGAAGAGTTAGGTGAGGTTTTTGTGGAGCGAAAAGCTCACATTAGTGGGGGTAGTTATGTTAAAAATCGAACAAATATTGGTCTTAAGGGATGGGCGAGAAAGACTTTCATTTTTCTAATAGCAAAAGTCTTTTTCATTTTTTTTATAAATACAAGTGTGGTTTGTGTAAAATCGAGGGACAGATTCTGTAAATTTGAATATGGTTGATTAGACAATTTGAGTGAAGTGGATTTCGATTTGTGTTCTATTGAAAATTATATGAATTTTGTGTTTTATTCAGCACTGTCACATTTTGTGAGTTTGGAAAAGTCATTAACTAGAAATTGTGAGTGAGTGAATTAGTATTGGAACAGAGTGATAGCACAGAGTGATAGGAAGATCATCAACGTGAAAATTGCGTCATAATCTTGATCAAAGGAAAATAAACGGTGTTTGCTGTGTCGCATCGGGAGAAATTGCATATTCCATCATATTGCAATAAAACACGAGGCGAAGATTATAATCAATTTTGGAATGGAATCGGTTCTAGAATTGTGGCATCGGCGATGTGAACTATGCGAAATTTGAGTGACATTCATTCCGGAAAGTGGTGATCCCAAATAGAAATTACATCTGAGTTATGGTAAGAAATCGAAATTTGAAGAGTTTTCCAAGAGCGATTTAAAACCACCGATTTATAATAGAGTTGTGCAGATAAAACATGAGAGAGTTGCGGTGTTTATATATAGATCAACCTATTATAAAAGCATTTTCACACTAATGTAATTGGCTGGGGAAACTTATTTTTATTATGACTTGAATGAAATATATGTGCGTCTCAACTCGGTTTTAACGTTGTTTCCATTTTTTTTAAGGTATTATATTGGCTACGCTCTCCTCGAATACTCAGGAAATTTGATTCCGTTGTTTTTAAAATGAAATTTTTGCCACCCGAAAGGGGAATTGGTAGCGGGAGACAAGAACCTAATGTAGTTTTGATAGAAGAAGTGCGGAGATTGTGTGAACTAATGGAGACAGCCCAAAGAAGAGCTCCTGATGAGGGAGCTGAGAGTTCTTCAGAAGAATCTGATGCAGATGTGGAAGCCGAAGAAGAGAATGACAATGTCAAAATCATCAAGATGCTCGCAAAGGCTCGAAGCAAACCCAAAATGGAGATTCTTATGTATGAAGGGTGTCTGAATGATGAGGAGCTCATGGATTGGATCAGATCCATAGATCAGTACTTCGATTATGAAGACATTGAGGAGAATAAGAGGGTGAGGTTTGCAATCACTAGACTAAAGGAACATGCAGCCATCTGGTGGGACGAGTTACAAACATCAAGAACAAGAAAAGGGAAATCTAAGATAAAGCAGTGGGATAAAACCGTAAGAAAACTTCAAGCCAAGTTTTTGCCTAAAGACTATCATTTGAATCCTTTTAAGAAGATGCAAAATATGAAGCAGAAAGGAATGTATGTTAAGGAGTATACACAAGAATTCTATAGGTTAAGTATCAGAACAAGGCATGTAGAACATGATTTGGAGAAAGTAGCTATATATGTTAATGGGCTAAGGTATGAAATACAAGATGAAATTAGCCTGTTAAGTTTGAAAATTGTTGAGGATGCCTATCAAGCAAGCCTGAAAGTAGAGGAGAAAATATTAAGAAAATAGAGTCAAAGAAATAGAGGAATAACTCAGCGAGAGGTAGAGGAGCTGGCAGATCTAGAGGAACACAACATCAAGTTGAAACAAGAAGTTCAAGCAACAGATAACCACAGATGGGTGAATCTAGTAGAGGGAGATTCGCGCCCAGAGGAAGAGGGCGAGGAAGAGATGTAAGGTGTTATACCTGTGGATAATGGGGACATATGTCACGGGACTATCCTCATAACAAATCAGCAAGCCAGAGGGGTGCAAACATAGCTGAGGTAGAGCGAGAACCACCTCGATTTGTGGTGAAAGAGGAACCACCTGAAGAAGGTGAATCATTACTACTCAGAAGAACTTTGCTTAGATCAAAAAAAGAGATTGGGGAACCAGCGCAAAGGAAGAATTTGTTTAGTACGACATGCAAATGAAAGGGTAAGTGTTGTAAGGTTATAATTGATAGCGGGAGTACTCACAATCTTCTGTCTACAGAGATGGTGGAAAAGCTCAGATTAACAAGGAAAGCGCATCCTGAACCTTACAAAGTATCCTGGCTTCAGAAGGGTCATCAAGTCATTGTGACAGAACAGTGTAATGTGGAAATGCAGATTGGCACATACAAAGATGTGATTTTATGTGACACAATGCCCATGGATGTATCTCACGTGTTATTGGGGAGACCATGGCAATTTGACCGGAAGGTGATTCATGATGGAAGAAGAAATACATACACCATAGAGAATGGGGGAATTAAACATACATTGCTGCCAGTGAAGAACGATGCTGATAAAGAGTTGCCTGAAAATAGTATTATGTTGATGAGTGGCAAAGAACTGCTACAGGAGGTTGATAAAAGCGAGGAGGTGTATTTCGCTATCGTGGGGAGGCCAAAGGTAATTTTAACCTCCACAAATTTAAATGATTTGCCCGAAGAAATTCAATTTGTGTTAAATAATTTCATGGATATCATCGTGGATGAATTGCCAAACGAATTACCACTGATTAGAAGTATAAGTCACCATATCGACATAATACCAGGAGCAAGTCTACCTAATAAAGCTGCATATAGATTAACTCCTCGGGAAAATGCAGAATTTGCAAGACAAGTTTAGGAGCTGATGGACAAGGGGTTGATTCGAGAAATTTTGAGTCCCTGTGGTGTGCAAATGGTGCTTAGTCCGAAAAAGGAAGGAGAATGGCGCATGTGCACCGATTCCAGAGCTATCAGCAAGATAACAGTCAGGTATAGATTTCCTTTGCGCGAATGGA
This sequence comes from Pinus taeda, assembly GCA_000404065.3. NCBI lineage: Eukaryota > Viridiplantae > Streptophyta > Pinopsida > Pinales > Pinaceae > Pinus > Pinus taeda. Next base: position 3,118 of record APFE031395416.1, read on the forward strand.
TGATTTAATGGATTGTTTAAGTGGATCCAGGTATTTTACAAAGATAGATTTAAAAAGTGGGTATAAAATTCGGGAAGGCGATGAATGGAAGACAACGTTCAAAACAAATAATGGACTGTATGAGTGGTTAGTGATGCCTTTTGGGCTTACTAATGTGCCTAGCACGTTCATGAGATTAAAGAACGAATTCTTGAAAGAATATATAGGTAAATTTGTTGTTGTTTACCTTGATGATATTCTGGCTTTTAGCAAAAGTAAAGAGGAGCATTTGGAATATCTGAAGTTAGTCCTGAAAACTCTGCAGAAGGAAAAACTACTAATCAATTTGAAGAAATGTAGTTTCATGAAAGAAGAACTAGTATACTTGGGATTTGTGATTTCCAAAGAAGGTTTAAAAATGGATCCGTAAAAGGTACGAGCAATTAGAAATTGGCCTACTCCGAGGAGTGTATTCGAGGTAAGAAGTTTCCATGGACTTGCTAGTTTCTACCAAAAATTTATAAAGGGGTTTACTCGTGCACCAATCCTTGAGACAATGAGGGAGGTCAATCAGCCATTTCGATGGAAAGAAGCAGCTGACAGGAATTTTAATTTGATAAAAAAGAAGATAACAGAAAATCATGTTCTAGCATTGCCAAATTTCGAGAAAGTCTTTCAACTGGAAACTGATGCAAGTGGAGAAGCAGTTGGTGCAGTGCTGAGTCAAGGCCAAAGACCGATAGTGTATTTCAGTGAAAAATTAAATGATGTGAAAAGGAAATATTCTTCCTATGATAAAGAATTTTACGCTATTGTGTAGGCATTGAAAAAGTGGAGGCATTACTTGTTGCCAAAGGAGTTCATCTTATATTTAGACAACCACGCTTTGCAGTTTATTAATAATCAGCCAAAGTTAAATCAGAAGCACGCTAAATGGGTGGAATTTCTGTCAAGTTTCACTTTTGTAATAAATCATAAAAGTAGTAAGTCAAATAAAGCGGCAGATGCATTGAGCAGGGTAAGTTTTCTTTTGCAAGAATTTAAAGTGGGTGTGGTAGGTTTTGATGAAATGATAGAAATGTACAAGGATGATGAGGATTTTCAAGATATCTACACAACAGTTCAAAATCCGGTGAACCATAACAGAAGTGAGTGGATGGACTACCTTATCCAAGGAGGCCTGTTATTTAAAAGCAACGAATTATGTGTTCCCAAATGTTCCATGTGGGAGAACATAATTATGGAAAAGCATAGTGGAGGATTGTCTCACGATTTTGGACAAGGTAAAACCTTCGCTCAGGTGAATGCTTTTTATTTTTGGCCTAAAATGAAAACTAATGTTAAAAAGTTTGTTGAGAAATATAGGGTATGTCAGTATGCCAAAGGAAGGAGTCAGAATACTGGTCTATGTCAGCCATTGCGCATACCAGATCAACCATGGGATGCAGTGAGTATGGACTTTGTTATGGGTTTACCAAAAACTCAGAGAGGAAAATATTCTATTTATGTTGTTGTAGACATATTTTCAAAAATGGCCCATTTTATTGCTTGTAAGAAGACTAATGATGCCACACAGATAGCCAATTTATTCTTTTCTGAGATTTTAATATTGCATGGTTTACCTGCGAGCATTGTATCAGATTGAGATACTAAATTTGTAGGGCATTTCTGAGGGACACTTCGGAAGAAGTTGGGAACTAAACTTAGTTTTAGTTCAGCCTACCATCCTCAGTCTAGTACATCAGAATCCCAAACAGTGGGATTTCGCATTAGCTCAAGCTAAATTCGCTTACAATGATACACCAGACCGAAGCACTGGAATGATTCCATTTCATATTGTCTTTGGAATGCATCCGAGAGGAGTATATGAGCTTAGAGACTTGGGAAAACAAGAAGCTAGAAGTGAAAGTGCTGAAGATTTTGTTGAACAAATGCAGAAACTACATGAAGAAGTCAAAGGTAAACTACAGGAAAGCAGCAAGAGGTACAAGCAAAGAGCAGATCTGAAAAGAAGAGAAAAGGAGTTTCAGGTATGAGATTTGCTTATGGCATATTTGAGGAAAGAGAGATTTCCTACAAAGACTTATAATAAACTGAAACTGAAGAAAATAGGACCCTGTAAAATTAAAAGGAAATTTTCAGCCAATGCATATGAAATTGAATTGTCGGAAGGGATCGAAATATCCCCCATTTTTAATGTTGCAGACTTATATCCATTCAGAGAAGCAGAAAATGAATTGCAGAATGAAATTACAGCTGATGAAATTCAAACTGTATATTGGGAAGAACAGGTACCAAAAGCATCCAAGAAGGAAGTGGAAGCTATCTTGGATCAAAGAATGTTCAAGAAAACACGAGGACAAACATATTTCCAGTATCTGGTCAAGTGGAAAGAGCAACCAATGGAAGATTCCAGTTGGTTGACAACCGCTGAATTACAGAGATATGAAATAAATCCAGAAAACCTGAAGGATGAATCTTTTCTACCCCAAGATTCTGATGCAGGAGCATTGGAATAAGCTAGCAATGTGAAAAATATGTTCACAATTGATTTTCAAATAGTTTGTTATTATTGTAATAAGGAGACTGTTTTATTTAGATTTAGTGATAAAATTTGTTCGAACAGGTGTAAGCGAGAGTTAGAGATAGGAGATTCTTTTAAGATATTTATTAATAAATAGAAGATTTATGTTAAGCTATTATTAGAAAATTAATGTGATAGAGGAGAAGAGTTAGGTGAGGTTTTTGTGGAGCGAAAAGCTCAGATTAGTGGGGGTAGTTATGTTAAAAATTGAACAGATATCATTCTTAAGGGATGGGCGAGAAAGACTCTGTTTTTCATTTTTGTAATAACAAAACTCTGTTTCATTTTTTTATCAATACAAGTGTGGTTTCTGTAAAATTGAGGGACAAATTCTGTAAATTCAAATCCGGTTGATCAAAGAATTTGAGTGAAGCGGATTTCGATTTGTGTTCTATTGAAAATTATATGAATTCTGTGTTTTATTCAATCTTGGCACTGTCACATTTTTGTGAGTATGGAAATGTCATTAACATAGAAATTGGGAGTGAGTGAATTCTTATTGGAATAGAGTGATAGCACAGAGTGATACGAAGATCATCAACACGGAAATTGCGTCAAAATCTTGATCAAAGGAAAATAAACGGTGTTTGTTGTATCGATTTTGTGTAATTGTCATCGGAGTGGGAGAAATTGCATATTCCATCATATTGCAATAAACCTGGAGGCAAAGATTATAGTCAGTTTTGGAATGGAATCGGTTCCAGAATTGTGACATTGGCAGTGTGAACTATGCGAAATTTGCGTGACATATCATACCGTCAAGTGGTGATCCCAAATAGAAATTGCATCAGCGTTATGGTAAGAAATCGATATTTGAATAGTTTGCCAAGAGCGATTTAAAACCACCGATTTATAATACAATTGTGCAGATAAAACATGGGAGAGTTGCGATGTTTATATATAGATCAACGTGTTATAAAAGTGTTTTAACGCCAATGTAATTGGTTGGGGACAGTTATTTTTATTACGACTTCAATGAAATATATGTGCCCTCAACTGGGGTTTAACGTTGTTTCCATTTTGTTTAAAGTATTATATTGGTTGCGCCCTCCTTAAATACTCCGGAAATTTGATTCCGTGTTTTTAAAATGAAATTTTCTATTTTTATTGTGAATCTGCTATTGTAATCTATTGGGTTGCGCCAAGCTGTTGCTGTGTCAAAAATCAACAAAGCGTTACTTACTAACAAGGAAAACTCTCTTTGATTTTGAATACTAAAAGTGTTGTCACTCCTAGTTACTCTAGTTGAGCATGTCTCTTTCTAGAAATATAAAATTGCCTTGGTTTGTGAGAATTTAATATTAACTTTATATGCTTAAATTTCCAAATAAATTGGGAATATTGTTCCATAGGAGCTTTATATTAAATTTGCCCACAAAAAAAATGTGGAGGTAGATATCCCTTATGTACTACATTATTGTAAACCTAAGCTAAGTTAAAGCTAGGTGTGATATCCTCCCTTATGTGTTAAATGTTGTAAACCTATGCAGAGGAAAGCTAGGTTTGATACCCTCCTTTGTGGGTTAAAATATTCTACACCTAAGCTAAGGAAAGCTAGGCAATATGTAATATGAAAAGAAATTGTATTATCAAATAAATTAATAAAATAAATCACTTGAAGGGTGGAGCACCAAGAGAGAGGAGATGCTTGCTGAATCTTGTAAGGAATGGGATAGAGATGAATCTTTCATGATAAGCTTCTAGATGGGATTCTAGATAAGCTTGGATGGATTAGATCTCCAAAGGATGGATGGGAGATAAATATCCATTGGACATAAAACCTTTGTGGGAGATAAAGGCAAGCTTTCATGTGGAAAAGCGCCATGGGAGATAAAGAATAGCTTTTTCGTATAAGACCTAGGCAAATGGAAAAAACCATAAAGTGGGACACTGCTAATGGTAACTAAATCATGAAAGAGCATATTAAATACCCAATGCATCAATCAATTGAGGACATTTGATCCTTGGCAGGATCTGCGCTTCGAGGGGGGGTTAGAGGTGATTCATGGCTAGGTGGTGGTGCTCCCCCCTCCAACTGAGATTTAGTTGGTGTTATTTGCATGAAATGGTTGTATGTTGAATCTTACCCTCTCTCTCTCGGTTATGGTTTCCAGTTTGTTTATGAGAATATTTTCACCAGTTTTTGTTATTGTTCCAGTTTTTTGTTGAAGTGATTAACCCATGAAGCTCAGTTGTATAGATAAGGTATTATCTGTCTCTTATGTATGTGAAACTTAATGTGTATGAGAAATGGTGGTATCATGGTAAATAGTTGTTGGTATTGGTATCACCACTTTACATTTCTCATGATCGGCTTGCATGTGGCTTCTAGTGTGAAGTTATCGGTAGAAGTACATTAAATGAATTAACAGTTATAGTACTCATACAGGGTAGCATAATGAACATACTTAGATTACTTATGCTAATGGGTTACTATGAATGTCATGAAATTATTATACATAGGGCGTATTTTACATCTAAGAATAGAGTTAATAGTGGAAGCAATGTGGGTTATGGTGAGATTATCTATGAATATGTGAGATGACTGTGGATTTTATGGATTTTCTAACTCGTCGTATTACATCCACTACATAGATATGGTATGATCATAATTCTCTAAAGTAATATATGTTTATGAAAACTCACCAATTGAGGAATATGTATCTTATTTTACGATTAATGGATTAAGTATTTGTATTGCATATATAACTAGTATGCATGGGAATGAAAGACTAGTCAATAACACTACCATGATCATGAAATTAATGTCCATTAATGTTGGTGAATATTTACCTAGATATGTTGATAGGATGCCTACCATCATGCCTTCAATGGTCGATCAAGTGCATCCAAGATGTTAACGAATCTAAGGTTCCATACAAGAGAACCAATAAAACAATTAATGAGAAAATTGTACCATGGCCTAATAGTAATATGCATGAGGTAATTTTAGAAGACAAGATCTGCAAGGAGGAGTAAGGCTTTAACTGTGAATGAATCGAAAATTTTAAATTTATGGATCTTGGAGGCTAAATTCTTGAGCCCTCATTTGGCCTCACTACTAAAAGTGTAATACAGAGTCAAGGTATAAGTGTCAAATCTGTAATGATTCTTAAAGATTGAATCTAAATATTAACAATTTGTTAGTTAAAGGAATATGGAGCATATATGCACAATTCTTGTTGCATGAATCATGAAGAATTAAGAAGAAGTATTTATGTTGACATTGGAATTTTCTATCCAGAAATATTATTTATTTCAGTTCCTAATTATTGTATATGTGTGAGAAACAAAAATGTTGACTAGAGCATCATGCAATAACAAACTATTAGGTAGGAGCAGGGATATTGGATAGTGTTCTGAATAACCCTGGATTGCACATTGGTTAACACTTAATAGATCGGAGGTCATCTAAGTATGCTATTATGAATGCAATTTTTTTTAGAGATGCAAATTGCAAATGGTCAAATGCCATGTCGATGGACATATGGGCTGCTCTACCTAATTGGTGGATGAAACCCTTCCTTGTGGGTGTCACTTCACACTTGGCCTTAATCCATTGTTGACTATTATTAACTCGTAATTGAGTTGTTCATCAAATGTTTGACTACACTCAACATGCAGTTCAAGGTGAGAAGGGGTTACTTTGAGTATAACATCGAACAATGCCTCTGCTCTCATGTAGATGGCGATGGCTTGGACCATTCTTACCCAATCCAAATCATCAGATGATAGTATCCTTTTTGCATGGGTTGCAGAGATTGATAGTTACGGAAATTTCGACTATATCACCTAGTTTGAAACCTCCAAAATTGGCACAACCATAGATATGGTGTGCATAGTTATGAATTTCTATCTATGGCATCAAATTTTCCAATGCATAAATTAACATACTATTACCCCAGAGGGGAATCAATTCCTCTCTAACTCGGCCATACAAGTTGAAGTAAGGAAGAAGTTTTCGTACCACTAATGGCTAAGGGAGTGTCACCCAGGAATCTTGCTCCGTATTAACCAGAAGTTTCACCAATATGCTATTGGTCTAGGGAAAGAGAAAATCGTACTTGTAAGTTTAAGGAATGATTCTAAAAAAAATCAAGCAAAAGTACCATTAAAGACACAAAGTAAAGGCGTGTGATTGATACGATGGTCACTGTTGAAGTAGCATTTTGCTCGGACGTGGTGGAATCACCATAAGATTTATATTTGTTTTCGACTAAGCCTCCCTCTGTTTACTGAAGATTTGGCTGAAGGCTATCCATTGATAATCATTAGCCGCTAGTTTCTAATAATAAAAACAAAAAAACATGAAGTGAGATGGACTCAGAAAAATATAACGCAAAAGCCCCATTGTGAAGCACAATGAAACCACAATTGTTGTTGGTGTTTAAAATATGCTACAGATATCAACATGTTAAGATGGATGGATCTGAAATGATTTTTGTATTCAATGAGTGTTGTTTCCTAGGTTTCCTAGAAAAACCTATCCACTGGGTGAAGAGGATAGCATGAGATAACTATGCATAAAATGTTATCTTACCCCAGCGATAACGATGAGTAGCACAAGATAAGTTGGAAAGAAAAGATTATGATTATTCCCACTGTATTGATAGAGATTACACAACATTAAATAAACCAACTTGGTATTGAATGAATTACCTTGCTCAATAGATGAGAGTGCCAAAAATTGAGTTCTGTAGTGGTTTAGGAGTGCCAAAACCAAGTTTCACAATGGTTTAAGAAGTAGACCACTCCAAAAATAACTGAGAAAGCTTGGTCTCGAAAGACCCTGTTATGCTCTGCATACAACATAGATAAGCATTTTTTTCATTCTACGATCAATTTTTTGGGGTTTCGCTTGAGAAAGTTTGGTGATTATTTTTTTTGTTTTGGTTGAAAAATTTTGAGGATTATGTATGCATGGACCACGTATTGAAAAAGAATATTCTAAAATCGTGGGTCGTGGCAAATTTGAAGTCATTTGAAAACTCTCCACACTAGGAGAAACGTTTTGGGCACATTTAAGACTTAGATTAGAGGCTCTCCATATAAAGACACGGGCTTCGTATTTTTGAATTGCAAGATAACGGGAAAAGGAGAAAATTATATGGGCAAGCCCTCAGGAGATTACTCCATAGTAGTGTTTGATGACACTTACATGGATAACAAAATATTGTGACTTATGACAAGTTCCAATGTAGCTGGCCTGGAGCAGTGTGAAAATAACGAGTTGTGTGGTCCAAAAAAAACTCACTACACGTTCGCAGGTCTCAAAGTATTAGACACTCGACTACATTAATGGGGTCACTTGGATTAAACAATAGGGTGTGATGGTTTTAATTGTAACATCCACCAGGACAGAAGAAGAAAGTGATATCCTAAAGGCATTCACACAAAATGGTTCCCATAAGCAAGCAAAATTCGAGTGTCCATTCTT
>APFE031395417.1:0-53017 GCA_000404065.3 Pinus taeda
GCGGCGCGATAGTCTTTCTGGGTGCGTGCCTACTGTGGCAGTACGCGGCACGATAGTGCATTTGGGTGCGTACTGTATGCAGCGTAGTAGAAGAAGCAGTGCGTGGTCACGCAGTGCAGCAGAAGGAACTATGCGGGTATATGCAGAGAATCAGAGGGTGAAGTGCGTAGCGACGCAGGCCAAAGAAGGGAAAGTTGCATATCTGTCTCATGACTAACTATTGACTGAATTTTTCTGTTGATAAGGTGTTCTGGGTTTAGTTCTATTTTGTTGATCTGGTTACTGCTGTTGACTGTAAAATCTACATGTACTTGATGATCATTTGATGTTTATTGATCTAGTTTGAAAATTTATGAAAAGTGGTCCTTGAAAAGAAGTAGGGGGTTGTAGCTCCCTTCCAGAAGAGACTGGAAAACGAGAGAGAGTTGTAGCTCTTTGTAGGTTGCAGCCTGCGTACTGGTAAAGACTGCACCAGTACAAGACCATTGTAAAAGGAGTTTCTTATTTGAAAGAAGATAGAGACATATTGCAACAGGTGGTTTTCACCCACATTGGGTTTCCACCTTATATCTGGTGTTCTTTGATGTGACTGTCTATTTTTCTTGCTCATTATTTTATGGTACTGATATGCAAACATAATTCAAAGTGTAAATAAGGAAGATTTGTTAAAAGAACTAGATAATACTCATTCACCCCCCCTCTCATTATTATTTTCAACACTAGCACCAGAGTGTCAAGTGATGGTTGCAAGTGGAGGAATCCTAAATTTCTTTGGAAAGTGCCATAATATCAAGCTATCCATGGGAGAATATGTATTGAATAGCCCAAGTCTTTCCATTCCAATGAGTGGTGTTGATGTTGTACTAGGAGTCTAATAGGTACAATCCTTGGGTACAATAGGTTTAAATTTTCAATAAATTTTCATGAAATTTTTTTCGAAAGGAAATGAAGTTGAATTAAGGGGTATCGCAAGGAAATCGGGAAAGATAATAAGCTCTTATAGAATGACAAAGCTTCTAAAAAGAGAACAACATGGTGTAATTGCATAATTATTTTCATTAGAGGTTCCCACATCGAAATCATCTATCTCTCTAGATCTCCAAAGAGTCTTGGACAATCATTCCAAGGTATTTGATACTCCCAAAGGCGTCCAACCTATTCGTGATCATGATCATTCTATTTATTTGATTCGAGGAAGTGTTCCTCCAAACATCAGGTCTTACAGGTATCCATATGCCCAAAAGAATGAAATTGAATGTGTGGTTACAGAAATGCTAGAGGCTGATATAATTCAACCTAGTCAAGGTTATTTCTTTGCTCCAGTACTATTGGTGCACAAGAAGGACGGATCATGGTGAATGTGTCTAGATTATAGGGAGCCCAACAAACTCACTATTAAAAATAAATTTCCCATTCTTGTCACTGATGAATTGGATGGATCAATTTACTTCACCAAGTTGGATCTTCATTCAGGATATCATCAAGTTAGAATGAAGACTGAAGACATTCCTAAAAAAACATTTAAAACTCATGACGATCATTATGAATTTTTGGTCATGCCTTTTGGCCTTACCAATGTGCCTTCTACATTTCAAGGTTTGATGAATTCCATTTTCAAACCCTTCCTTAGAAAATTTTTGTTAGTATTTTTTTATGATATACTAATCAAAAATAAATCTTGGAAGGATCATATTCAACATGTTGACAGGGTGATCAAACTATTGGAGAAGAAACAATTATATGCAAAAAAATCCAAATGTTTCTTTGGAGTACAAGAGTTGGAATATCTAGGTCATATTTTATCTCATGAAGGTGTTAAGGTAGACCCTAGAAACATTAAAGTAATTAAGGAATAGAAAATTCGCACATCAATAAATCATCTGCGAGGATTTCTCAGGTTGATAGGGTATTTTCACAAGTTTATTAAGAATTATGGGAGAATAGAAGCACCTCTAACAACATTAGTGAAGAAAGATGCATTTTCATGGACTCCAAAAGCAACAATGGCCTTTTAACATCTTAAGGAGGAAATGTGCCAAGCATTGGTCTTAGCTACACTATACTTCACAAAAATATTTATTGTGGAATGTGATGCCTGAGGAAATGGAATTGGTGTTTCTTTAATGCAAGAAGAAAGACCCATTTCTTTCAAAAGTCGTCCAATCAAAGGAAAGTATTTACACAAAGCTATTTATAAGAAGGAAATGTTGGTAATACTACATGCACTTAAGAAATGGCGACCCTATGTAATGGGAAGATACTTCAAGGTAAAAATGGATCATGATAGTCTAAAATAGTTCTTAGAACAAAGATTATCTTTAGAAGAGAAGCAAAAATGGGTCACAAATATGTTGGATTATGACTTTGAAATCATCTACAAAAAAGGGAAGCAAAATGTTGTGGCAGATGCACTCTCAAGAAAGGATGAGGATGTGGAAGCATTGCTTTGAGCCATTTCTATTATCTAGCAATATTGGGTAAACACAACAAGGGATGAATGGAAGAATGACGAAGAAGTGTGGGAACTCATTCAAAATATACAAAAATATCCCAATACATCTAATACATTTAGCTAGAAAAATGATTCATTATGGTACAAAGATCACTTATACCTATGTAAGAATTCTCAACTCAAACAAAATATTCTTATGGAATTTCACACTTCTCCCTTAGGAGGGCACTCGAGATTTTTAAAAACTAACCACAAGTTTAAGAAGGAATTTTTTTGGGATGGCCTTAAATCAAATATTCAAAAGTTTTTAGCGGAATGTTTGGCTTTTCAACAAAATAAATTTGAAACAATTAATACCCTAGGTCTATTACAACCTTTATCCATTTCAAACCATCGTTGGGAGGAGGTTTTAGTGGATTTTATCATAGTTTTACCCAAGTCCGAAGGAAAGAGTGTCATCATGGTGGTCGTTGATAGACTTACAAAGTATGCACACGTTTGTGTATTATCTCATCCATTTAAAGACAATATAGTTTCTACTGCATTTATGGAAAAAATTCAAAAGCTACGTGGAAACCCAAAGATTATTGTAAGCGACAGAGATCCCATTTTCACTGGAAATTTTTGGACAAAGTTATTTTCTTGTCTCAGTATAATGGGCAAACTGAGAGAGTAAACAAATATTTGGAAGGATAGCTTCGTTACTTTTTCTTTGATAAACAAACATAATGGGTCAAATGGTTTCCTCTGGTTGAATGGTAGTATAACACTTCCTTCCATCTTCCAGCAAAAATGACCCCATTTATGGCACTTTATGGATATCATCCACCATCCATCACATCATATTTAAGAGAAAATTTTAAGGTTCAAGCATTGGAATATCACATCGAGCATCAACAACAAGTTCTCCAACTCTTAAAGGATAACCTCACTTTGGCGCAGAATAGAATGAAATAATCGGAAGATCAACATCGCAGTGAAAGAAGTTTTGATGTAGGTGACTGGGTACTCCTACAACTACAACCATATAAACAAATGTTCCTCAAGCAAGCTAAGAAGGATAATAAATTGTCACCAAAGTATTACGGTCCATACAATGTGTTACAAAATATTGGTACTATGGCATATAAATTGGAGCTTCCTACAGCTTCTTGTGTACACCCAGCTTTCCATGTTTCATGTTTAAAGAAGGTTATAGGTGACAAGCTCCCAGTTCAAACAATATTTCCAGAGCTTGATGAGGAAAGAAAAATCATATTAGAACCTAAAGTAGTCACATAAACAAGAAATTGATGGCTACAAAATCGATCAATTTCGGAGTATCTAATCAAGTGGAAGAACTTACCCGCTGAATATTCCACACGGGAGGATGATATTTTTATACATAAGTGTCTAGAACTTCTCAAGAATTGAGGTCAACACTTTTTTGAAGGAGATGGGCATGTTAGGTCCCTATAATACTAGTTACCCTCCCATTAATATTTTCATTGTAGCCCTTATTATTATTATTGTGCCCCTATTGTCCCCATATTGCTATTAGTGTGCCCCATAGAAGCCCACTATTGTTATTGTTGTTCCCTTATACTATTATTGTTATGTCGTCTTTGATTATATTGTCACCCCTCAGACTCCTATATATAGAAAGGAGGTTTAGTCATTTGTATCATCCAAGAATTGTTCATTTGTGTAAAGTAAAGGAGGTTCCCCCCTCGAAGAGGTTGATTTTGAAGTCTTTGATCTATTGTTTCTATCTTTTTCTCACTGAGTCCATAACATTCTTTGAATAATAAAAAAGAAAACCTAAAAACTAATAATAAAATAAAATATATTTTTAGTCTAGGTATTAAAGAAATAAAAAATATATTTATACAAAGAATATGACCAATATATAATATAATATTATTTTAATTTAATTAATTAATCAATATATTCATTTTCAAAAAATATAATAATAATAAAAAATTTAGTAAATTTATTGACCCAAAAAAAAATGAAGAAATGATAGGGACCTAATGGTCACTAATATTCCAACCACCATCCATATTTAGATTGTAAGGTTTCCTATCAATCTCAATGGCCTCCCTAAAATTCGATGAAGAAAATGATTCACCCTTGCAATGACTCGAGCCTCCTCATGCAAATGTGATGTTTTGTCTTTTCCGCATGCTCTGCCAAAGCTGTGGAACGGGTCCTCCCATATTTTGTGTAAGTTGCATGCTCATGGATACTTTGATTTATCGAATGGATAGTTTCACAAATGTAGAGGGTCCTGCAAGAACATGGAATTTCGTAAACACGTTTCATGTTCTTGACCAGGTCTTTAACAGACCTTAACGAACTTCAAATGGTGTTAATGGGCCTAAAGGTAGAGGGAACCTTATGCTTCCTCAAGGTCCTAGAAATCGTATCAATCTTCCTTTTGATGAAAGGAAGATGGAGACCCGCAATTTGATCATTAGATTCTTTCTCGATTGAAAAACCTTTGCTAGCCCTGAGGAAATATTTGAACCATTGGTGCTAACTATATCCATTAATATTGAACACATTAAGAATATGGACTTTTTCATCGTAAAGGTGTTTTTCGTTAGAAGCTCTTATTGCACTAGTAGCTAAGGTGTTGAGAAGACTCAGATTTTGAGCAGGGAAATGATGAGACTTAGCATGAAGATACTGCTATGCATGATTTTTCTTCTAAAATACCTGGTGGGAAAAATAACCATCATCACTCATTGAAATGAGGACATCAAGCAAAGGTAGACAACCAACAACCTCACATTCCATGGTAAACTTTATGGAACTAGGCTGATTGTTTAGGTGTTGGAAAAAGACATCCAACTTTTCCCGACCATGAGGCCAGATTATGTAGGTGTCATCCGCACATATTTTCCAGCACTTCAGTCTGAAAGGAGAAGTGGACAAAGACCTAGATTCAAAATCTTCCATGAACAAATTAGCCACTATAGGAGAGATGGTTGAACCCATGTCAACACCATATGTTTGTTCATAAAATTCTCCTTCAAAGCTAAAGAAAGTGGAAGTAAGACAGATTTCAACCAATTTAGCAGTATATGGAGCTGTGATCTGTTTAATTATTTCAATGGCCTCATTTATAGGGTTATTAGCTTAAAGGGAGACCACATAAAAACTAACAAGAATATCACCAAGATTCAACTTAATATCCTTTAACTCATTGATAAAAGATTAGGAATCTTTAACAAAGGACACATGACCAAAGGAATCTTTAACAATGGACAAAGGAATATTATTGTCTTACGATTCATGAATGTGTTTGAAATGTCTTTATATTAATAATTTTATTTAGAAATAAAATGTATTTTTCATTGCTTTCTAGTTTAGTATCAAAGATATATTGTGATTTCATATGGTGTAAACATTTTGATTTGGTCAAAATAAATAAAAATAAAAATAACACTATGTTAAAATAAAAATTATGCGTTATTATTTTTTGTATCAATTTTGGTTTAGTAGTTAAGGTAAAGTTTAAAATAAAAATTAAACCTATGTTAAAATAAAAATTCTACATTATTATTTTTTATTATTTTTTTTGTTGGGTTGTTAAGGTAAACTTGACTTGGGAAAATTATCGATGGTTTTTGAGCTTCAAGTTTATCAGAACCCATGCTATTGCCCATGGTATTCATGTGGAATATAGCCTATTTAAAGCGGAGAATTAAATCAACCTAGATCCATCTTAACTCTAGATCTACTAAGAACATGGTGGATCCATAGTTAATATTGATATAGGCAGGTATATATAGGAGTTAAGATAATTAACACTATTCCCATTTTTATGTAATTTATATAAATCATTATAATTAAAAATAAAAGGATAATTTTATTAATATTAATAAAGGTCATTATTGAATTTAGGATTCTCTGATCCATATCATGAAAATTAAAAAAACTTTTGGCAAAAATCACATCATCATAGTGTTGTCGATACATTTTGAACCATATAGTTGTTGAAGAATCTAGGGCATGCATAATTACATTGATTCTTCGTTACATGATAACAATTTGTGAAGTGTTTATATAATTTATCTTAGATTGATGTTTACTTCATTATTATCATGTATATGTTAGCTTCATCAAATTTCTATCAAAAACAAAAGATACAAGAACACAAAGTATTTGGATTTCTGCCAAGGCCAAAAACTCTCCCTCTTGGAGAGGAAAACCCACACAAAATTATTCTTATAGATATTTCCTTGACAAATACCAAGACCATGACCCTTGACACAATCTACCACTCCATATTTGTTGGGATCATCATCCTTGTTGCACCTTTGAGGTCTCCATTACTGCTACCATCATTGAGAGTACTACTGTTGCACCTTAAGATCTTCACTGAATTGATCCTTTCACCATGACTGGAAATCACCATTGAGATGATCTATGTACCTTCATCGAGATCATGTTCTTCAAGAATGAGATCATGACTAATATGTATGTTATGTACTACACGAACATCCTCTTTAGACCATCATAAAGATCATGATTATAGTCAGAATCATGACTATCCTATAAGGTATGCAGAGATAGGTTGATTACTATGATCCTTTCCATAAAGACTGTGAGATAGTAATGATTATGCAAAATTATTGTGATCTTTCTTTCTTAGGACTACGTCTGCACTTTCACTGAAGTTGTTGTAGCTTATGCTAGGATTATATCATTGTGACCCTTCTCCCCACATGATGTCTAGAATGTGATCGTGTTAGTGGTAGTGACCATCAAGTGATTGCATATAGAATAACTACCTAGATTGTGATAGTCACAATCATGGATGCTTCTTCCCATCATATTGAGACTACCAAGAGGGCTTCACCAAGGATGTGGCTCACTGTGCCATCCAGAGTCTTGTTTTCTTACGGCTATGTTCGAGATTATATCTAGCCCAGAACGTATGTTAATATTGTGCCTATATCTGCATCTTTTCATGTTCTATCTATTCGAGGACTGTACCTTCAGATTGAAGGTATGCCAGGAGGGTGTTAATCTAGGTTTTTCTGCTCCTTATATCCGTCCGAGGAGGTAGATGAACTCTAGATCTAACTTACCAAAAATGTGAATCCTCTGCTCCTTTTACACTTGAAAATTCAGAGACAGATTTTTTTAATTTTCTTGTGTTGTTTTCACTGACCCTTCGTGGGTATTTATAGTAATTTTCCCATATATGTAAGCCCACATGAGTTTGTGAACCGTCATGACTCTTTATTGGGCCGAAATTACTTTCATTTTCTTAATTAATTTGATACTAGACCCAACATGAATAGCTTCTTTTGATTTCGCTTGCAGATTTCTTTGGAGGATTTTTCTTGGTCTTTGGAGGGCTTCTACACACCTTTGTGGACTTGATTACATTTACATAAACTCATGAAGAGTTTCAATACACATAACATGACTCTTTGAAACAGAAATAAATCCTAAAGACGTCAAGAAAAATTCTTTCATCTAGTGACACTTCTTGCTCATGAAACCCATGTAGCCAGGCATACAAAAATAATTTATTACATCAATTACAAATATTGTGCCATTATGAAGACCGAACCTAGTTACACTTTCTTCAACACTCCCTCTTAACTAGGGAGGTATTCATAATGGTACTTTGTCATTCTTAATCTAATGAATTTCTCACAAGAAGAATTATATTTGCAATCCATATGTTATAGCATTTCAACCAACATTATTTCCATTTAGTAAGGCCTTGACTAATAGCTCTATCACTCACTTAGATCAAAGCACAATGTTGGTGAGACCAATGACTGATAGACACACATAATCATTGTCTCTCTTAGGGTCATACCCACCTGGGTGTTCTCTGAGGATGCCCTACTAGGACTATTATCATCTTGGGTTCCCATCCCTCAAGAATATCGGTCCTCTTGCCCACTCTTATCTTGGATTCCCTACCACATCCTCAAAGCGTGTCAGATGCCAAATGATTACACAATCCTCCATTATTTCTTCCAATATGATGACAAGAATTTTGGGTCTAACTCTTCCTCTTAATCAGGGATGAGTTCCAAGTTTCTATTTTTCTTAGAAACTTACTCGAGTTCCTTTGCTCATAGGAACTTCCCAGAGCTCCCTCTTACCCAGGGACTCTATCATCAATGCTTTATAAGGTCTTCTAGTTGACTAAAAATCCAATACTTTGATGTCATCAATTTCTTTACATGTAGAGTTCAACCATCCATCACTTTCCTTCGTCATGTCATTCCTTCTTTCCCGGAAAGTATCCTCCTTGGCTTTACATATAGGGCTTCCTTCATAAGCTCATCTTTCTTCACTTTTCTTCAATAGTGATTGCTCTTGATCACAAGGTAAATAGTTGTGACATCCTTCATAACTATCCTTTCCTTGATCTTGCACACATACCCAGACTTTTGCAAGATTTAGACACCAAAAAAAAAGTTACATATTACCTTTTGGTGATGTCATTCTTCTAGTGACATCTTCTTATAGGCATCAATAATCTTGCATACATGTTGACACATCTCCAAATTATATTTGTTTTTAAGGGTCCTGATCGTTTTATACTTCAATCAAAGTCTTCACATCATTCCGGGAGGTTTCCTAGTAAAGTCTACCCAACCCTCTGGATGTTAACTACCTTCATCATGGTTGCCTATTTCACAATCCCTTTCATCCTCATGTCTTTCATTCCCAGGAGCTCTCAGAGTTATTCAATGTTAATAAGCTACCTCATACTACATTATAACTACATATTATGTTTATTTCATCTAGTCTAACTTATGCCTTTTTGCATCCTTTCCCTTTTTATCATGCTTGATCAATTTTACCTACAACCGTATAACATGAAATCAAATACATATACAATTACAAGTATACATACCTCATTTTTTTCTTCAAGCTACTTTATGCAGTTTTCTTGATTGAATGGATCTTCAATCCATTGATTAGCTTCATTATGTCATCATTCATTTATCTCATGATTTCCACAAATTGGAAATCCTGATGAAACTCTTGTTTCCTTCCCATACTAGGGGATCCTCCATTTAGATACTCTTTAGAATTTAATATATCCCCATCTGGAAAATGTTCCTTTGACCTGGATGACTTCTTCTTTTCTATCAATGTACAATGAGATTCCCAAGAACTATATCCTTCATGATTCATATGAGCTCTTGTTTTGATGATGTCACGATGCATCTTTGTACCATGATCATATAAAGATAAGTACTTCTTACAGGATCCTTTTGAGAGGGACACCATCTTATTTATAATGGAGATCCATTATTCCCTCTTTATCTGATCTCTCTTCATATACCTCCATCCTTCCGACGATATGAGTTCCATAGTACCTTTTTGTCTTTTTAACCTTCCTTTACTTATCTGCACTTATTTGAGTTCTATCAACTTGTCTTTCTCTATCTGACATAGAGACCAAAAAACTATTTATGATGATTTGCCACTTTTCTTATTGATGATGATTGTATATTCATATTTTTCCCAGATCTCTCAATTGAGATCTCATGAAGATATTTCTTCATTCTTTGGCACCTTCTATACTTCATTTCAGGGGAGTATATCCTCTACCATTTCATGTACCCCTCTTGTGTCTCCTTTCTTACATCATATAACCTTAACAATTCTTATGACTTTAAAGGATATGTTGATGTGTTGACTTTATCTCTTCATAAGGATTCTATCAATCTTATTGCAAGACCTTTTGATGACCTATCTAACCCATCAATCTTCTTACAATGATGAAGTCATTAAACCAAACTTAATTATAAACTAAAAGATACTTACTTGATACGTGAAGATGAGATCTTCAACTTGATCATTGAGGTACATGCGTTGATTCTACCTCGGGATAGGATCCTTGTTGAAGCTTGTCTTCAAGCCTTCAAAAATAATCAACTTGAATATCTGATCCTTGCAGCATCAACTTGAGGTTGCTTGTCATGATGTATAGAGACTCATAAATAGAGTTATTAAGGTTGAGTCAATAAACAACTTCATTCTAGATCGAGTTATGTCCATATGACTTATGATTGAAGTGTTGTGAGACCCATTGTAGGTGATCTGATTATGTATGCCCTTGAGCATCAAGATTTCGATAATCTGAGATGTGAAGACTATAGAAGTAATGCCATTCTGGAATGGCCTAGATCAAAATTATGGGAGTCACCAAAGTCATTGCCATGAATGTTACATCTTTTGACTATTTTCCTTCAAACCATTTTCTATAGACTTGATGGTGTAGACTTCTTCTAGGTCTTTTTCTTTGATTGAAGATCCTTCAGCTAGATTGTTTCCTTGGCCTCTAAATGCCTCTTATCTGCCCCTTTCTTTGACTATTGAGCCAACCCTCTGATACCATGTTGAAGAATCCAAGTGGACATTGGTGGCCATATGCGAAGTCCACTTGGACCCCCACCATTGTTTCTCCCAGCATTTTCAGTTTCCTTAATTGTAGCAAAACTTACTATTTTTAGCAATTTTTTGGGGCTTGAACTTCCGAAGCCATTTTGAGGCCCTAAACGACGTTTTTTGGGAAAATTGGGAGCAACATCGTCCTTGCACCAATGTTCGTCTTCCCAAAGTTGTAGTTCTTGGATAGATCTCTCTAACGAGATATTGTGCACATCAAACGGAGATCATATGTCAAAGTTACGACCCTAGGAAGTTGATGTACCAATTTACCGAAATGAGGCCCACAATTTGGTGTTTCATCTTCTAGGGTTAGGTTTTTGGATGTTTAGGGTTTTATGTTGTTTCTCAACAATAAATAGGCCTTTGAGCCTCATTGTAAGATAGTTCAAAGGCATGTAGCCACCACATCTCTTCTTAGAGATAAGCTAGCATCGCCCTAGCTGGTTTATTTCCATTATTGTTTGTAAACATATTTCAGTATTTTACATTAATGAAATGAAGTATTATTTATGCTACATATCTATGTTTATGGTTATCTCTATAATTTTTTGTGTTCCTGTTTAAATCAGGATCAGTGGTATTAGAGCGGTCTTCTTTTTCTCTGTTTTTCTTTTCATGTCCCCAACAAGGTTGGGATATAAGGAGTTAGGGCTTGAACTAGTTGAACCTTTGCAAGACCAGCCTCGCAAATCCCAACGGCCTCCCATCGCGGATGAGAAGAAAGATGAGGGGGCAAGATATCTTATCAAAATATTGCTCAAAGAATCCCTCGAGTGACAAAAGGAATGCTATGATGGACAACTTTGCCTAGATCCTTCAGCGGCTACACAGAAGCAATGCACTGGCTTCCAGCAGCTACTATAGAAATGTCACGCCCTTTAAGGTACAAGTTTATTTTGAAATCCCCATATTCGAAGGTCAGATAGATGCAGATGCCATAGATAAATGGTTAATCTGCTAGAGGGTTGTTTTTCTGTTCATGAATTTTCGAGTGCGGAAAAGATTGTTTTCTCTCTTCTCAAAGCAGCCCCCCACGTCAAGGACTGGTGGGAAACCTACTACAAGCAAAAGGATGGAAATATTGGCTCACTATTTTCATCCACACCCACTTGGAATTCATTCCGGGATGCCATCAAGGAGCAGTTTTACCTTGTTGGAAGTTATGAGGATCAATACATTAAGTGGACCATGCTGCAACGGGGAAGGGACCAAGACATGCCGGAGTTTACCAATCTTTTCCATACCCTTTGCACAAATTTGGGTATCGAGGATTCGACGTAGCATTTGATACTAAAATATCGTGGCTGCCTGCACAAGTATATCTAGGAAGAAATAGAATTCCTGAACATCTCCTCACCTGGCACAACATACCGATATGTCGTCAAGGTTGAGCAAAAGTTTAAACAGAAGAAGCGAGACTTTGACCCTTGCCATTGTTTAGTTCCTTAATTGTAGCAAAACTTATTAATTTTAGCAGTTTTTCGGGTCCTAAACCTCCGGAGCTGTTTTGAGGCCCTGAACGACATTTTTGGGGAAAACTAGGAGCAACATGGGTCCATGGACCGATGTTGCTCTTCCCAAAGTTGTATTTCGTGGATAGATCTTTCTAGCAAGATATTGTGCACGTCAAACAGAGATCATATGCCAAAGTTACAACCCCGGAAAGTTGATGTACCAATTTACCCAAACAGGGCCCATAGTTTGGCGTTTCATCTTCTAGGGTTAGGTTTTTGGATGTTTAGGGTTTTCCATTGTTTCTCAACAATAAATAGGCCTTCGACCCTCATTGTAAGATAGTTCAGAGGCATGTAGCCACCACATCTCTTCTCAGAGATAAGCTACCATCACCCTAGGTAGTTTATTTCCATTACTGTTTGTAAGCATATTTCAATATTTTACATTAATGAAATGAAGTATTATTTCCACTACATATCTATGTTTATGGTTATCTCTGTAATTTGTTGCATTCCTGTTTAAATCAGGATCACCTTCAAACCCTTTGCTATAGACTTGATGATGTAGATTGCTTCTAGGTCTTGTTCTTTGATTGCAGATCCTTTAGCTAGATTGTTTCTTTTGCCTCTGAATGCCTCTCTTCTGCCCCTTTCCTTGATTTTTGAACCAACCCTCTGATACCATGTTGAAGAATCTAGGGCATGCATAATTACATTGATTCTTCCTTACATGATAACAATTTGTGAAGTTTTTTATATAATTGATCTTATATTTATGTTTACTTCATTATTAGCATGTATATGTTAGCTTCATCAAAATGCTATAAAAAACATAAGACATAATAACACAAAGTATTTGGCTTTCTGCCACGGCCAAAACCTCTCCCTCTTGGAGAGGAAAACCCATGCAAAATTATTCTTATAGAGATTTCATCGACGAATACCAAGACCATGACCCTTGACACATTATGCCACTCCAAGACCAAGACATTAATCCTCCACTTCATCTCTATTGGGATCATCATCCTTACTGCACCTCTGAGGTCTCCATTACTGCTAGCATCATTGAGAGCTCTACTACTGCACCTTAAGATCTTCATTGGACTGGTCTTTGCACCATAACTATTTCCTAGAAATCACCATTGAGATGATCTATGTACCTTCATCGAGATCATGGTCTTCAAGAACGAGATCATGACTAATGTATATGATATGTACTGCACAAAAAACCTGTTTAGACCATCATCAAGATCATGATTATAATTAAAATCATGACTGTCCTAGAAGGTATGGAGAGACAAGTTGATTATTGTGATACTCTTCATCAAGATTGTGAGATAGTAATGATTATGAAAAATTATTGTGATCCTTCTTTCTTAGTACTGTTTCTACACTTTCATGGAAGTATGTTGTAGCTTATGCTAGGATTATATCACTGTGTCCCTTCTCCTCACACGATGTCCAGACTGTGACCATGTTATTGGTAGTGACCATCAAGTGGTTGCATATAGAATAACTGTTGAGACTATGATAGTCACGGTCATGGATGATTCTTCCCATTATATCGAGACTGTTGGGAGGGCTTCACCAACACTGTGGCTGATTGTGCCGTGGAGAGTCTTGTATGCTTGTGGCTATGTACGAGATTATATCTATCCCAGAACATACGTTAATATTGTGCCTATATTCAAAACATTTTTATGTTCTATCTATTCAAGGACTTTATCTTCAGATTGCAAGTATTCTGAGGGGGTGTTAATCTAGGTTTTGATGATCCTTATACCCATATAAGGAGGTAGTTGAACCCTAGATATAACCTACCGAACATGTGAATCCTCTACTCCTTTTACACCCGAAAATTCAGAGACAAATTTGTGAAATTTTCTTGTGTTGTTTTTGCTCACCCTTTGTGCATATTTATAGTAATTTTCCCATATGTGCAAGGTGACGTGAGTTTTTAAACTGTCGTGACTCTTTATTGAGTCGACATGAATTTCATTTTCTTAATTAATTTGATATTGGAGCCGACATGAATAACTTCTTTTGATTTCGCTTGCATATTTCTTTGTAGGATTATGCTTGGTCTTTGGAGGGCTTCTACACACCTTTGTGGACTTGATTATATTTACATAAATTCATGAAGAGTTTCAATACACATAACATGACTCTTTGACATAAATAAATCCTAAAGACATCAGGAAGAAGTCTTTCATCTAGTGACACTTCTTGCTCATGAAACCCATGTAGCAAGGCATACAAAAATAATTTATTACATTAATCACAAAGATCATGTCATTATGAAGACCGAACCTAGTTACACTTTCTTCAACAGCAGCGTGGTTCATCGTCAAGAAAAGATGAACCACACTTGATCATTTTAAACCATCCAGTGTGGTTCATCGTCAAGACAAGATGAACCACACTGGATGGTTTTAAACATGTCGACAAACTCTGATGATGTGATTTTTATCGAAAATTTTCTTATGTTAATAATTGTTAAATATTATGTTAAAAGATGAACTTTTTCACTTTATACCAGGCTAGATTCATTTTAACTTTTGATCTACCAAGTGTCGAGATGGATCAAATCTTATTTCACTCTAAAAGAGGTTTGCAATCAAGTGATGTAGAAAATCTGGGATAGGTTAACCCGATAATGCAATATAAATCAAAGCAGAATATTATAACCTACTTCTACTATCAATTTACGGAAGCTTAAAGATTGAGCTGATCAATATAACCAGAAGAAGAAGAATCAATGGCACAATACACATGAAAATACTTTGGGGAAAGTCTCAGATAAAACCCCACACTATTGTATTATCATACATGGTGGAAATACATAGGAATTATACAAAGCCTTATCTCTCACAGCTAGCCAGCTCTCAATATAATCCTCACAGATGCTCACAAGCAATCTTGGCTTCTCTCCAGCCTTCCTATCTGCCCTCCAAGATCCTATTTCCTTGCGATGTTCCTTGTGGATGATTAGCCTATTACCAAGTGGAAAAACAAGCCTTCAAAACTACACAATCCTCAAGGATGAATCCTTGACTGCATGTATGAGTTTTCTCGATGAGAAAACTCATACAACTGACAGTACAATGTCCTTGAACATTTATCTCAAATGGGTCTTTCTCAGAATAGACATGCATGAGTTTTTGATGAGGGAATCTTCAGTTAACTGGAGTAGCACTAGTTGAGTGCATTAATGTATCAACTAACTATTAACTCACTATTAGTTCCTCAAATAGTTTGGAACTAATTTAATTGGACTTAACTCAGTAAATTGAGTTAACTAATTACAACTTAAATATAACTCAATATTATCTCTTTAATTTAAGGGATAACTCTTGCATGACTTCAGAAAGACTTCTAACTTGAATTTCTCCAACTAAATAATTTAAAATAAATTAATTAATTATTTCCAAGTAGCTGTTAAGACTAAATTTGATTTTAATTCACAATTTAATTCAAGGAAAAATTAAATTGGAATATTCTTGTTTCCATATTTCAACACTCCCTCTCAACAAGAAAGGGATTATTTTCCACCCTGATCCTGTCTCTATGGAACTCAAATTTACACTTAGACAATGCCTTTGTCAAAATGCCAGCATCTTGCTCCTCTATTGAAATATACTGCAGCAACATGATCCTCTCGACTTGTGAAAAGCCACGGAAAGTAAATCTTGCCTTATGCTTCTCCACACTACCATCAACAGCTTGCTTTACCTTGTAAAGCCAATGGGAACTCACAACTGACTTATTCTCCGGTCTCAAAACCATGTCCCAAACACTATTACGAACTATGGAGTCATACTCCTCCACCATAGCATCAACCCAAATTGGTTGTTGCACTGCTTCCTCAAATGAATATGTCTCAGTCTCAACACATTCCCCAGCAAGGGCCATGTATCCATTGTACCTCTCAGTTGACCTTCTCTGTCTGCGCTGAGAAGATGATGTTCCCACGTTCTCTCTTACATCCTCCAACAACCTGTCAACTTATCTTGTGCACTTCCATCCATCTCTGGAAGACTCTTCTTGAGTGGCTATCTCCACTCCTAGAACCTCTGCATGCGGCTGCTCCACATCAATCTGAGGCTCCTCCTCCTTAGGAACCAACAGTTCCTCCACAACCTATAGTTGGAGCTCCCTCTCAAGGGAAAATGGCATGGCCTTCTGCTCATCAAACTTGATATCTCTATGAACCACTGTCCTACGATTGGTAGGCAAGTACACCCGATAGTTGTGAGGTGTATCAGTTTACCCCACAAATATCCCCAACTCTACTGTCGGCTCAAGCTTCTTCCATGCATCCTTTGTCAAATGACAATATACCGATGAGCCAAAGATCCTGAAGTGACCCACATCTGGTCTCTTATTGGAGAAAGCTTCCTCTGGTGTCTTCATCCCAAGTATGCTATGTGGGCTTCTATTATGCAAATAGACCACAGTGTTGCATGCTTTAGTCCACAAGTGAAGTGGTAGGCCTTGGTCATGCAACATTGCCTGTGCTGCCCCTACAATAGTTGTGTTCTTCCTCTCAGCCACCCCATTCTACTATGGGTTATGAGGTGTTTTCAACTCTCGTTTAATTCCTTCTGCTGCACAGAAGTCCTTAAACTCTTGAGAGACATATTCTCCACCATTGTCACTTCTCAAGGCCTTGATCTTCTTCCTTGACGCTTTCTCGACCACAGCTTTGAACTCAGAAAACTTTGTGAAAGTTTGGTCCTTCTTCTGCATGAAATAAATCCAGCATTTATGAGAATAGTCATCAAGGAAAGTCACATAATACATTTGCTTCGCTGTGGATGTCGTTGACAATGGTCCACACAAATCAGTATGAAATCACTCTAAGATAGCCTCTTCTTGATTGTCTCAATCATGAAAGGAAGACTTGGTGTAACTTCCTAAGGTACAACCTTTGCATGTATCAACTTGCTTAGGTTTACCTCTGGGAAGTCTTGTAGATATCTTCTACATTATCTTCAAAGCCCCATGATGCAAATGGCCCAATCACTTGTGCCACAACTCACCAATGTCTTGGCTTTGCACCAATTTTGCTTTCGTACTCAATGCTACACAATCATCTACCTCTAGTTTATAGAGATTCTTCACCTAAATCCCTATCCTCTTGGTTTGAACCATGGATATGTGTCTTAGGAGCACCTTTCCTTCACTGAAGACAACATCGTAGCCTTTGTCCTCCAACATCACGACCGATACCAAGTTCTTCTTTAGTCCAGGAACATACATCACATTTGTCAAGGTGAGAGGAGCTCCAAGCTCCCTTTCAAAAGAAAT
Source organism: Pinus taeda (assembly GCA_000404065.3). Taxonomy (NCBI): domain Eukaryota; kingdom Viridiplantae; phylum Streptophyta; class Pinopsida; order Pinales; family Pinaceae; genus Pinus; species Pinus taeda. The sequence continues at coordinate 17,644 of APFE031395417.1, forward strand.
CATGCCCATTCCTGAACCACTATACCTTCCGTCATCACCCGTCTCTATGCACATCTTAAGGTCTTTCTCCTCTAAGGAATTGAATAATTTTTTATCACCGGTCATGTGGAATGAGGCTCCACTGTCAAGATACTAGACACAACCCATCATCGATGACACCATGCATGCGACGAGGGAAAAGTTCATTTCGAACTGAGAGGCTAATGCCTCACCTTTTGATCCTTTCGAGGATCCCTTCTTGGACTTCTTCGATGGGAAATTAGTCGCATAATGTCCCATCTTGTGACCATTACATCATCTTACTTTAGTCATGTCACCCTTCTTCCCTCCACGAGAAGAATTCTATTTGAAATGGGAAGCCTTCCCCTTCCCTTTCCTTGCCTTGCTTGCTAAGGCCAGATTTTCTTCATCATCATTCTTGGATGAAGAACCATCTTGTGTGCTCCTCCTGATCTCCTCCTACATAAGATCTAACCATATTCGTTCCCAAACTGTAGTTTCTCCCTTACTTTCACACAGTCCTCGTAGCTAGTCCAACTCTTTGGAAAACCAAGGAGAGTGAGGCTCACCATATCATCATCGACAGTAGTTATTCCCACACTGCCAAGCTCATTTCTATGGGTGGTGCGCTTGTTCAGATATGTGGAAATAGTATCGCCCTTCTCCATATTGATTCTTCGAAGCTTATCATTGAGTGCCAATTTTCTCTAGTCGCTACTATTCTGGTAGAGGTCCTTCAATGTCTTCCACATTGAAAATGGAGTATCCTTCCCATGGAGACTCAAGACAATATGGTCTCAAACTCCCTCAAGGATGATCTATCTCGCCTTCGCCACACACTTCTTCCACTCAACCAACTTTTATGCATTAGTTGAAGCTGACTTTGGGATTTCTTGATCAATGAATTCCTTCAAGCCATTGTCTTCTAATACAACCTCCATATTATCTTTCCATGCTATGTAATTCTAGTTACCTTCCAAGGCATACTTCAGTCTCAAGCCATAGAATGCCATTGGCCAACCTTGAAGGCTGATATGAATTTGATTTGCACCTGCAACCCCAACTTCAAACTTCGAATTCTCTTCTCAGTATACTGTTCATAGCTCTGATACCATGTAGAAAATCTATGATAGGTTAACCCGATAATGTAATATAAATTTTTGATCTCATGGAGTACTAGTGATAATATTTGATGTGATTTGATTGCTTCAACCATCTATGAAGCGTTCTATTTTGTGGTCAAGTATTTACTCAAGTGTCACTCTTCTAGTCTATGGGGTGTCATGTTCAGCACACTCATTCTATGTTGTATAGCACCTAGTGAGGGCCTCTAGACTCATTCTATGTTGTATAGCACCTAGTGAGGGACTCTAGACTACGATATCTCACATAGCTCCTATAAAGTACCTTTCGACTCTCACATAGAGTGCCTTTGACTCTTCCCCATTCTATGATGTAGGGCACCTCATGAGCAATACTCTTCCCTATTCCATGTTGTAGAACACTTCACTTCCCCATGAGCACCCTATAGAGCACCTCATGAGCACAGACTACAACATCTCTCCCATTCTATACTGTAAAATACCTCTCTAGCATATTTCCCCATTATACACTATAGAGGACCTCTGCACTATATTTCTCCATTTTATTTCGAAAGTATTTGTATTATACCAACCCACTACATTTCTCTCATTTTGTTTGAAAGTATTTGTATCATGTTTTAAAATGTTTTGAAAAACTTTTATTTTGATTAAAAAAAAGTATTTAATAACATATTAACTTTCAAAATGTTTAGAAAACTTTTATATATGTGGTATCATAGTTTAACCATTATGTTGTAAATGAGTTTTTTATTTTTCAAAACTTTTATTTTGATTTAAAACAAAAAAGTATTGGGTAGCTTATCAAGTTTAAAAATGTTTTGAAAACTTATATATATATATGGTATCATAGTTGAGGCTTTATGTTGTAAATGAATTTTTAATTTAAAAAAATAAAAGTAAGTTTTTATAATTGTATAATGGGTAAAATAAATTGCAAAATTAATATGCAAATGCAAATCGTAATAACTTAAAAAAAATACAATTTTTGAGGAAAAGTATTGTATATTTTACTATCTATCAAAGCAAAAGTTTATTCAAAATCTTTGCTGTGAAAAAAATCTCCATACCTTTCAGAGGTTAGGTTACATGAAAAGTTTTCAAACAAAGAAGTTGTAATATTTTTTTCCCAACAGTGTTTTACGACTTCGACCAACATATCTTCTGTAACTTTGAATCCACGTACACTAATAATACCTGAGCGCACATATTACATTGAATTGAATGTTCATGGACAGATCTTCTCGTATACTGGAAGCATCGAGTTATTCTTGGACATGATTGACAGATATTTTTGTACCCCGGAAGCATAAGTTATTTTTATTTGAAGTTTAATTTCCTTTTCTATTAAAAGAATTTACAACCGGACTCTTTTTCTTGTATTTTGAGTTATTTTGGACCGATTTTTATCCTTGAAACAAGTTATTTTTATTTAATATTACAATTTTTTTAGCTGTGAGGAAAAAATGACACTTCGATTCAGAATTATTTTTATTTTAAATTATAAAATTAAATCTTATACTTAGATAAAACAATATCAAGTTTTTTTTGGTAAATTGATATAAATCATGATAGTTAAAAGAAATCCAATATGCCTATCAGTAAGCAATGCTACATCAAATAAGCAAGTCAAAATAAAATAAATATATTCAATATCTTGTTTCAAAATAAAATAGATATATTCAATACCCAACTATTTTTGAAAATATACCTCAGGATAAAAAACAAAATAAAAATACATAATATCTATTTATTTTTATGATATGACCCATAATAATAACCAAATCTTTAAAATACCATGTCATAAGGATATACTAGAAATTAACAAATACATACAAGTAGTTTACAAATCTGTAACTACTGAACAAACCACAATAAATCTAAATCTTTAAAATATATACAATTAATCTACAGTAGTCAAAATAGTCATAATATAAATTGTTGTCCCCCATAATGGGGTAGTGTAGGATTACTATTTAAAGATAAATACTTTGAAAGATGTAATAATTTCCATAAACAAAATTTTTCAAAATCCATTAACATCATTCTTCTATTAATAGAAACAAAAAAACTAATAACAATAAATTGACTATTTTACCTCTATTGTATTGAAAGTGAGTTTTTTGACATACAATAGAGGTAAAATAGGATTCAACACCCTCAAAAACCCGAGGGCACTTTGATTGTGAAGATTTCAATGTCAAACTTGTGATTTCATTGAATCCTATTGGATTTTAGACAAATTAAATTGGAAAATATATCTGAAACACTTCTCAAATATTCACTCTTTTAAGTATTAATTGTGAAAAAGTTTTGAAGACATTACAATATCTTTACAATGGGCTTGAGAGAGCCTCTCAGCACAAAAACATTAATTTTTTTATTTCTTAAGATAAAGATATCATCCTATCATTCTAACCACATTATCCTATGATCCCAACAACATGGTTCAAGAATACAAGTACAAAGCAACATAGGAACATGCTATTTTGATAAAAACTTTGATATACAATCATATCTCACGTCTTATTTTAGAAATAAAATCATGTCATGAAATTTAGAAATAAACTTCTCACATAGAAACAAACTAGACCTAACATTGATCAATACAATAACAAATAGATAATAGAGAAAAATTATACCTCACAATGACCAATACAATAACAAATAGATAATATAGATAAGTAGTTGTCTCAATCCTTGTCAATTTAACTCTTTATCACCATCTAGTACTTTGTAACAAATATTTCCAAAATTTTTGACCAGGCTACCTAACCATTACAAATTTTAGTCTAATAGGATGTCCCATCAAATAAATGATTCATTTAATATCTTGATAACAAGTAAATCCAATAGCATTCCAAAAATGTTTCTATGTTAACAAGTAAATCCAATAGCATTCCAAAAGCTAACTAATTTAACAAATGCATCCATATGGTCCCACAACATAATCTAAGTCAATGAACTTGTATATAGGTTTTTTGTTGCACAAAGTCGACAATCAACAAATGATCCACTCATAAAGCATTCCAAAAATAGAGAATCCATTATTTCAAATGTTAACAACTCCCTATATAAGTAAATAAACTCCCTCTTTAGAGATTTAATACAATAGTTGGTCACTTCAAAAACTCAACTCAACTATGTCATATTTCTGTTCATAATCTATTGTGATGCTTAAACAAAATCCAATAACTAATTCTACTTATCCACCCAAACATAAACATACTCATCCAAATATTTAGTTAAATACTCTTACCTATTTATAATAAAGACAAAACAATCCATCTTAAATACATTCCAATTTAATATACATATTTTTTATCTTTAACACAATATTCAACTCAAATATAACAAATAAAATATCAAGTTAAACACACCCAACAACATTTAACTACACACCCAACCAAACCACACAATGCTCGGATCAAACTAAACAAACAAACTATAACCTTAAGTAACCTCAAATACAATATCGAGCTAAACTCGACCAATAGCATTTAACTACGCCAAACCATAAAATGCTGTGCTCAAACTAAACAAGCAAGCCATCTAATTAAATTTCCAAAAAAAATCTTAAATATGATAGAAGTCACACGCATGTTCTGCATGTAATATTACTCTCTGAAACAAGATTGTACATGCCCAAGGCAATGTTACCAACTATTATAAAAGTAAACAACGATGAAAACACATAAAGAGTACAACTCGCTTAGCGATTAGTCTTGCTCCCAAAACCCTATACTCAATCCATCTAGCTAGCTAATTCAAAACATAAAGAATGAGAAAAGAAACCTAAAACTAGATCGTATCATTCAATCAGGCGGGGCGATGATCCCTCGGCAGAGTGGACATGTGGCGTTCCTGTTCAGCCATGGAAATAGGCAGTTCTCGTGAAACATATGGCGGCATTCCATCTCTCGGACTTCATCCATCAATTGAAATCGCTCCATGCAAATTACGCACTCACTATTATTTCTCAGATGCTGCTCCGAAATATTGAAGCGACGCAACCGCGCCATGGCCATTAGATTCGCATGTATGCTTGTGCCTGAAGAAAGCTCGTCATCATCCCTCCTAATGTTGGCCGCCATCCGTGTTTCCGTAGGGTTCTCGCCAACCCCTTCTTCCATTGGGGGACTAGGATCATGTATACTATTTTCGTCATTTGCGTGTGAAGTTTCAGGATGCACTAATTGCTGGACCGTGGCCGTATCTCCAGCAGGATCTGAAATGGCGTTACCTATCAACGTCACTGGACAAGTACCCGAATCTTGTGTCTGCTGCTCCACTTCATCTCTATGAGCAAAGAAACGATGGAGTTGAAGTTGGTGATGGTGACTTCTTCCTTCTGATCTGGGTGGTGTGGGTGATCGCATCCTTTGCCTATTACTTTGCCCCTCATCATCATCATCTTCTCCAGAACCCAGCCCAATTATAGCAGAATTAGCAGAATTAACAGAAGAAGAGGGACGGGCAGGAATTCCTACTATTCGCACAGGTATGGCAGTAGTAGAATTATGAGGTGGAGATGACGTACGGGTAGGAATTGGCGGTCTTCCGTAACTTTCGTTGTTATTATTGGCTGACAATAAAGTTTGAGATAAGTCCGCTCCACCACTATATTCATTGCTATTGTTGCTATTACTACCGCTTCCGCTTCTACGAGCACTCTGTCCTCTGCTTTCTCCTTCCATTCTAAAAAAATCGATTTAACACAAAGGTGTCTTAGAACTTTATACCAAGAGGCCAAACAGAGAGACCCTACGCTTGTTAGTAGAAAATTGAAATAACAGAAAGAACTACGTACGTTCCACCGTTATACGAAGGCACCAAGGGTTTTTTACCTTTATACCCAGAGGCCAAACAGAGAGACGCTACGCTTGTTAGTAGAAAATCGAAATAACACAGAGCGGCTTGCCTTCCACAATTATACCAAGGCACCAAATATATAGGGCGTGCCTTCTACCTTTATACCAAGAGGCCAAACAGCCGGGACACTTTTGCTTGTTCGTCGGTGTGGGTGCGAGGGGTTTTATATATTAAGTTTAGTTTTTATGGGGTTTTATATATTAAGTTTAGTTTTTATTTTCGAAGTTTAGTTTTTTTTGGGTTTATTTTATTTATTGGATGGAAGAAGAATGATTAATTCACGATGATATTATTATGAGGATTGCTGAAAGATCGGTGAATTTGGATATTTGTTAAGAAAGTTTTGATTCTTTAGAAAGGTTTCGGTCTTCCACCCCTCTCCGTAAAATTTCAACACGGAAAAGTAAACCCATTTCATCTCCATAAAGTGTGAATCCGAGATCTACCAAGTTTATGTGGAGCTTATATTGTTTATTAGATGGAAAAAGGATAATTAAATTGAGATTGTCATTGGGATAGTTTTGATTCTTTCAAAATGGTTCCATAAAATTTGAATCCAAGATCTACGGGAGAGTAAACCCATTCCATCTCCATAAATTGTGAACCCGAGATCTACAAAGTTTATGTGGGGTTTATCTTGTTTATTGGATGGAAAAAGGATAATTAAATTTGGATACTCGTTGGGATAGTTTTGTTTCTTTCAAACCCTCTCCATAAAGTTTGAACCCAAGATTTTTGGGAGGGTAAACCCCATTCCATCTCCATAAAGTGTGAACCCGATATCTATGGAGTTTATGTGGGGTTTATCTTGTTTATTGGATGGAAAAAGGACAATTAATTCACCATGAGATATTTATTATGAGGACAGTTGTTGGGATAGTTTTGATTCGTTCAAAATGGTTTCTGTCTTCCACCCCTTTCCTTAAAGTTTGAACCAGAGATCCAAGGGAGAGTAAACCCCATACAAACTAATTGATCCATCTACATAAACTGTGAACGTGAGATCGACGAAGGAGTAAACCCACACAAACTAATTGATACTAATTGATATATTGTGTTTATTTTAAAAGTGTTTTACTTTTTGAATGATGTATCTACCATAAATATCGTAACATGGGGTCAACAAATTGTTATTATTATTATTATTATTATTATTTAGGTGGAGCTTAAGCCGGTAAAAAAATTATTATTATTATTTGTGTTTAGACTTTGCTTATTGGTTGGAAGAAGGCCAATCTACTCACAATGGGATGTTTTCGTGTATTACTATTATTACAACCTATCAACTGCAAATTAGTTGGTTTGAGTGAAGTTTAGTTTCCATCATGTTTCAAATTCAAACTTCATGGGAAGGGGTTGAGAATGAAGAATTTAACTATCTAAGGAGTGTCCAAGCTTTCAAATTTCTTACAATTCTACTGATAGCATCCCACTAGTCAATAGTAGCCATAACTAGTAAGTAAATCCAACTCCATCTCTCTCTCTCTCTCTCTCTCTCTCTCTCTATTGAGTCCTCTCTCTCTTCCTCTTGTCCCTTGTCTCACCCCATCTCTCTCTCTAGCTTCTGACTTTGTTACTTTCTTCTTCCCTCTCTCCTTCTCTCTCCCTCTCTTTGCCCCTCTGTCCCACTTCCATCAATATGTCTCCCTCTCTCTCTTCCCTTTCTCTCCTTATAGGTCCCCCTGTATCCCCCTCTCTCCCACTTCCATCTATATGTCTCCCTCTCTCTCTTCCCTTTCTCTCCTCTCTCTCCTCTCCTTCTCTTTGTCTTCCCTCCTATCCTATCTCCCTCTCTCTGCATCTCTCCCTTGTCTCTCCCTCTCTCTCGACCTCTATCTCTCTATGTCTTTCTTCTTCCCTCCCTCCTTCTTCCCCTCCAAATCCTCCTCTCTCCCTCCCTCTCTCCTCTCCTTCTCCTTATCTCTCTCTTCATTCCTATCTCCCTCTCTCTTACAGCTTCCTTTCTCTCTCCTCCTCGTCACTCTATGTAGTCAATCCTATAAGCAATGAATAAAATATTTTACGTTTTAGTTTTTTTATTGTGAACTGAGTTATGGTTTTTCAACATGTGGTATTGATAAGCCATTGTATTGTAACAAAACCTATTTATAATTTAATAATATCAATGGTAAAGTAAGTGTGGATTTCCATGGTTAAGAAACTTGTTATATTGTAAGTTTATTGTAAGTATTAATTTTTTATGTGCTTATTAATTTAATTTAAATATGGTTATGTAATCATTATTAGTAATAGAAGGTCATCTTTTGCACAATATAATGCCATATGGATAAATTCCTTACATATTTTATGCCATGATTTATGGATATGGTTGCAGTATTCATCAATGATTTTTAGATTAGGGTTCTTCTCTATTTCGAGGGCTTCTTGAATAATCCGAGATTTATAGAATAATATAGAGGCTACGATTTTTTATTTATCAAAATAAATTAAGTGCTTGGACTTATAATAGTGGCAAGTGATGGTAAACTTTGAAAGACAATTATGGTCAGTATTATCCATGTGTTCCTTGAGGCGGGCTTTGAATGGGTGATCAGTTTGGCCAGTATAATATTTACCGTAAGAATGAGGAATTCGATAAACCCATGATCCTAGAATGGGATATGTTGTCTTTGGCCGATCAGAGTGATTTTTTGAGGGTTTTATGGGGCTCAAATACAATTTTTATGTTATTCTTGGCCAAGATATTTGCAATAAGATTAGTGGTTCTTTTAATGTATGGGAGGCTGAATTGGCCACAAGAGGGAGAGGGATTAGAATTGGAGGATCCAGGGTGAGCAATAGAATGGGAGGAATAATCGTTGGCTTTAAAGACCTTAACCAGATGGGATTTTTTAGCTGAAAGAAACTAGGGAGGAAATATTCTTAGAGCTATGTAGATGAGGGTTTTGAGAACACTTGACTTTTGGGATGGGTGGTGATGAGAAAGGGCATGGAGACTTGATGGGAGAGGGAGCCATTGGGTGGTGGGAAACAAGGACGTCTAAGAACGGAAGGGAATTATCAGATTCAATTTCCATAGTGAACTGGATATAAGGGGGGATGTTATTAAAATGGGAATGAAAGGCAGGTCCACCATATTTCCAAATGACAAAAGTGTCGTGAACAAACCAAAACCAGAATTTGGGTTTGAGATGCCAATAATTAAAAGCTATGGTTTGAAAGTGTTCCATAAAGATGTTAAACTATCGGAGAAAGGGGCCTTGCAAAATAAAATTATAATACTAAAAATTGAATTTTATAAATTTTTTATTTTTTTTTACTTTCAACTCTTTATTATTAATTGAGCCAAGAATTAAATGTTTACATTATAACATCTCCACCATAATGAGTTCTACATAATTATTTTTAATCTTTCATCATTTTTTAATTGAATGCACATATAAATGTTAAATGTTAAACATTTGCACTTGACATCTACTCTACCCCATATTGACTCTAGGTGCAATAATAATTTTGTAAGGATATTTAAATTTCATGAATAAGCACATAAAACTTAATGCTTACAATATAACAAAAATTTTAGCCATAGATATTCACCCCCACTTTACCATGCATATTATTAACTATACCATACCATGGCCACTATGATGGCTTATCAATACCACATGCCCAAAAACTATCTCTCATTTCACTATCAAAATAAGACTTACAATATAACAAGATTCTTAACCATGAATACTCACCCCAATTTATGGATATTATTAACTTAACCATACCATATCATGGGCCAATATCATGGCTCATCAATACCACATGCTCAAAACCCATATCTCATTTCAAAATCAAAATATCTTTTTTTTTTTAAACTTAATTTTATTAAATTTTTGTGTTGAGAGACACTCTCCATTCCAATATGGAAGAAATGTTGTAATGTCCTGTAAATTACACAAAAATAAAAATAAAAATAAAATGTAAAATTATTAATTAAAACATTTTGACTTTGAAATTACATAAAAAGAAAAAAATAAAAAAAAAAATTAAAATTAAAATGAGCCTAGATCCTCTTAATTATAACAAAGCTAAAAACAAATCTTAAGAGTGCAAAACTTTCTTCATATTTTATATTCTCTTTTAATTGCCAATATTTATGGGAGGTATGAGGGAGATTAGTTGGATAGGAAATATGGTTAAAGTGCCAAGATATTGAAAAGAGGAAATTACTATGCGGGATAGTCACAACCATAAATATAGTGTTTTTGCTTGTGGAGATGACAATAGGTATATCAAGAAGTTCGAGTGAGATGTCAAGCTACATTGACCTCCTTGTGTCCTCGTTCGCAGTCCATTGTCACAAGCTACATCGACCTATGAGCACTTACACGCCTTACGTGTCATCTTGAAAAAAATGGAAATGTGAAAAATACACAAATTATATAAAAAAACTTGACAAAAATCTGAATCAGCGGAGCTCATTTTACTGCCTGCCCCTGAAGCATCTATTCTCATGCTTTGAGTCTTAAAAAGTTTCCATTCATTTCAATGTGTGGGTTTTCAAAGATGAAATACTGTAGGTATTTGTTTTCATAAAGTTGAGCATCATTTTTGTGTCCAACTTTTGAGGCGAATATTACATCGACCATCACAGGAGAAATAACTGTGTAAATAATTAAGAACAATTTTGTAAAATAAGGTGGAATCACAACTATACATAGCTAAGACAAAAGTGAAAGAAAGATGAAACAATAGGAAACAATTTTTTTTGTTAAAGCAATGAATCAAGTTAATCTAAATAACTTTTTTGTAAATATATTAATTGAAGTAAAGTAATGAATAAGGTTAATCTAAATAACGGGACACATTCATTTTTAAATACAACAAATTTAAAAAAATCCCCTTGTTTTAAGAAAACATCAAGTTATTAAAACTCTTATTCCATGTATTACCAAGTATATAAAGATAGGAACTAACAAACAACCATTGCCTAAAATGAATTTCAAGACTGTTAGTAGATGTTTTATCAAGAAGGCTTAAAGAATGATTTTTTAATTTTAGCTTCGTTTTTATTTAAAATGAAAAGGATATAAAAAACAAATTTTGGTATGGATTATTTTATGATTACTTATTGTATGATCATGAAGCAATAAAGGTCATATTTGGAATCAGGCAGTGAAAATGTTCTAAATGCATGAAATTAATGGTACAAAGAGGAATCTTGAATAGTTCTAGTTACATAATTCTCCATTGCATTATGTTAATGCTTGTAATTCAGAGTTATCATGGTGTTTTTAAGAATAATAACTATTCATCTCCTTGATATACTGACGAAGATCATTTAAAAAATCTTTGAAATGAAGTACTTCCAACACACTCAATAAAGATATTATTCACAACTTTTAAATAAGTTAAAGAACCCTTGGTGAAGGAAATTTCAACATGCAATGCTTCCAACACACTCAATAAAATAAAAAAATTTGACTATAGGCCAGAGCAACAAGAAAAGTCATCTGCACTGTGGCGATGAGGAGAACAAAATGAGGGAATTTATAATAAAGATAAGCAAAGTCAACAGTTGCACAAATTAAGATTCAGTTGATAGTTAAAGCAGTGGGATCTAATGGTGGAAGAAGTTTCAATCGTCTAACATTGGTTCTGACAGTGCACAAGAGTACATAGTGGTAACCAAGGGAGTTCTTCCCAGAGGGAATGACTTACGGTGTAATAAATAGTTCTATTTTATTTTTAGTATGAAATATAAGTTAGATATAAATTGCATTATTCATATACGTTTAAAGTAAGATTTAAAATTATTATTAATTAGCTATAAAAAAATATTGTAATATACATTTTAAGTTCAAATATATGTAAAGTAATTGAAACCAAAATTCATAAATAAGTGTGTTTTATGATGACAATGATGTAGAATGTTCAGTAAGACCTATAGGGTCTACTAGATAAGAAGGTAAGGATTAAAAATATTTCCTTAATATTTTATTTCTATGCTCAAAAAGAAGTGAAAGAAGGGCTCCCACTTAAGAGTTTTGTTCAATGTTGAGTTAAAAGCTTAAGAAGGTTGGTAGTATGATACATATTTGGAAAAATAGATTGAATATGAGTATAAGATAGACAATCTAAAATAGTGATTTTCATATTCAACTCTCCTACGATTGCACAGGGGACAAAATCTTTCATCCCATAGTGCTATTTCATCCCATGGTGCTTTGGGAAATGATCAATGTTGAGTATCATTATAAAACTCACGAGAATATGTTCTAATCTTGGAAATGTTCATTTTCTTTTTAACTGTTATCACCAAAAAATTGATCATCTAGTCTAATTTACTAGATGGATCAAACTACATATGTAAAGCCAATTTTACCATAGTAAAATTGCTTTCACCATGAGAAATTATTTAATAAACCACCTTCATTAAGTAATTTATATTTAAACCCATGAAGAATGATTAATAAATCACTATTTATTTGATTTTCTTCTAGGAATAATTAATTACACCATTGTTTTGTTATTATTCATTGTCAAATTTGACCCAATCATGAAAAATAAAAAGATAAATAGTTATTTATCTTATTTTTCTCTAAGAATAATTAATTAATCACTAATTAATTATTATTCTTTGTTAAATTTGACTAAATCCCTTAGGAATAATTAAATAAATCCTTATTTGTTTATTATTCCTTAACTAATTCCTTGAGATGATAAATAAATCATTTATTTATTTGTTATTTCTAAATAAAAGTTTAAATGCTTTTTCCCTCCTAACCAAATATAATAAAATATTCCAAGTTTTTATTCCAATAATGGGATCAACAATATTTTATTATTGCTCATTATTCATGGATAACTCAATATTTTATTACAAATAGAAGGGTTTTCCATTAATTATTCACTTTTGATTATTTTCATTGTTGCATTCACTATTGTAACTCTCATTATTTTCATTGTCACACACCATATTTTGCTAGGTTCATGCATTATAGAGGAGAGAGACTCTACATAAGCTGAAGACATTCGAGGATAGCCAAGAACCCATCCCATAGAGGGGGACTGGTAACATTTATTTGTTCTCTTCACATGTGTTATTATAAAATTATTCTTTACATATTTGGTTTCCATTTGATGATTGGAGTTATTACTCTTTATTTTTGTTGTTTAACTATGATTGTGGCATAGATTAGAATTTGGATTCATTTGCTAAGTGAGCTATGGTGAATTTGGAGAGGAGGAAAAGGCCTTAAACCTTGTTGAGATCGTAGCATGCAAACCGACCGTCAGAATCAGGATCTATGACTTTCAGGTAGGTGCCCTTACTCATCTCTTCAATTTTAGTGGTTTATTTCCTGATTTTTGGCACCTGGTAGCTCCTTGAGAGACCCTTTCACTTGCTCATAGTTGCATCACACTTTTTAGGTCCAGAAGTGTGATTTGGCTTGTAGGAAATAGCTAGAAACCTGAGAGCTCACACTTTTTGGGCTGAAAACTATGATTTGTGGCTAGAGGAAGGGTTGGTCTACTGGCCTAGTGGGGCCTGTAGGCTTATTAGTGTAGACCATTGTTTTCTTCTATTTACTAACAGGACATGTGGTGTTTTGCAGGCATGGCAGAGCCGAAAATCAACTGACATGAATGAGACTTGGATATTCTTCGATCCGAGATCTTGGGGGATCATGCATTTCGAGGGGTGTTGGCTTGTTATGGGGTTCTCAAGCTGGTGGAGAACCCATTGATGAGGGTAGGTGTGCCCTTGCTATTGAGAATTGTGAGCTATTGGGACCCAGACCAAGAGATCTTTGTTGTGGAGGGGCACAAGATCGAGCTGACATTACAGGATATTTTCTTCTTGACTGGACTTCCTCCCCTCAGAGTAGTGGGGGATATTCATCTGGTGTTACCTCATGGGAGGAACATTATTGAGTTCGTGGAGCGCCATTGTCGACAGGGTGTTCATGTAAAGGGCATGCCTATCCCACTTCCTAATCTAGAGAGGCTAGAGACACAGGTTGTTGTTGTAGTTGTGTTACGGGACTTGGGTAGCTAGGCGTTCCATCACATCACTAGTGGGCATATGATGTTGGTTGAGAGTGTTTTGGCTGGGACCTACTATGAGTGGGCCTACATGATGTTGTTGTTGGTGAAATGGTAGTTGAGTCTTTGCAAGAGGCAGGTGAATCGTGACTATACTTTTGGTACAATATTGTGTGTGTTATTCTTTGAGAAGATACCCACTATCCATCCTCTTGTACAGATCCGAGATGGGGACCAACAGGAGCCCAGGATGCATCACTGGGGGCAGCTACTGCAGAGAGTAGGAGGAGGGGGAGTCGGAAAGTTGTTCAAACTAGAGTTTTTCACACATTGGGATTACATGTCCCTTTACATTAATGACTACCCTTATAGTGGGAAGAACTATCAAGGGAATCCTGACTTTCCACTTCCACCTATGCGAGCATGGGGACCAGACGATAAGTGTTAAGTTGTTATGTTTTATGGTGCATTTTATATTTCTATCACATGTATATGGTACTGAGTGTGAAATATGTTGTATGTAGACATAGCACCAGTGAAGTCAGTAGGATATGCAGGTCAAGCCACAACGCCTACAGCTATAGATCGAGGGACATCATCGTCACAACAGGGTCTAGAGGATACTACATGCTTGATGATTTGCATTGTAGGTTTGATGTGCTCTTGACTAGACTTTTAGAGTGTGGATGGAACAACTTAGAGGACCCATAAACAAATGAGTGCACCAGTCTTCCCTCAAAATGGTGAGGTATCATGAGGTACGTGGCGATGGAAGGTCAGGTAGTACATGATGTACATGCAGGTGGAGCAAAGCGTGTGGCGTAAGATACTCCAGATAGTGAATAGATGTATGGACATGTGGCTCCCTTTGATTGTGATTTTTGTAACATGCTATGGGCATGTCAGATCCATTTAGAGCTATGGATCCAAATACTTTTATGATACATAATATAATTATTGGTGGCAGATCCAATGCACATGTTGTTTAAATGGACTAACATATGAAAGAGGGTAAAAATGGCCCATGCTATCGAGGCTAGGTTCCGAGAAAAGCGACTTACACCATCAACATGACTGATATACAATGTGGATGATGGATCCATCTAAAAGGTGAAAAATACAATGGATGAGATTATGCAATCTACCTGAATTCACGGAAAAAATAAAGAAACACAAATGAAAGGGATGTGTTATGAGAAAAATTTCTTGAGGTAGAGCACATTCAGAGAGTTAGGAAGGAAATGGCCTTCAAAATCCTCTAAAGAAATGCCCCCTTACTTAAGGGTAGGGATAATCAGGGGTAGACATAGCTTCCATGGTGTCCTCATCAGGTTGGGAGATGGGTGGATAGGAGGAAGACTAACTACATGATGTGGCGTGATTACCTCATTAATCAACCTAAGAAATAAGGTTCACATACGCATCATATGGAATGGTAGATGACAGACTAGTAGATGGAGGATCTATTGATGTTGAGACGTGGGATTCTTTTGGAAGAGGTTCGATAGAAGCATGCACAAAAACCTCAAAAAGGTTTTCCTGCGAGGAACTCAAGGATGACAACAGGTAAAGAATGGGGCCTGTGGTGTCTGCCATCTCAACATCAGGGGGAGGGATCACAATAGTAGGGCTAGAGTCTCCCTATTCTGGTTGACTAGTGGTACCAAAATCCATAGGTAAAGGAGTAGAGGTTCCACTATGAGTGGCCTCATATTCACGAATCATCCCAACGCAATCACGAAATTCATCGAAATGAGGGAAACAATGAGAATACTGACCATGAAAATGGCACAAGGCACAAGGGTGGTTTGTGTGAAGCATTTTGAGTTTCTTAGGTCGGACCATTAAGTTAACATGGACTTCTCAGATATTCCACTCAGGGAACGCTTCATGAACCAAAGATTTAAGTTGAGAAAGTTTAGGATAATTTTTGGTGGCGTGCCCAACAACCTGACACAAAGCACATGGGGGTGTCAAATTTGGGGCCTCGTCCTACAAATCTTTCCTTTTAGCTTTGACACTCTGGCCAAATTCCTTTGCAACAAGAGTTGGTTCTTGTTGAGGTTTTAATGGAACCGAAGTAGCAGCAAGGGTCTATTGTGCTATACAACCCCACCCCCCCATTTCAATATTTTTCTTAATTTTATTCTAAGATGCTAAATAGGAAATAGGGTCCCTTTAGTTTGTAAAAAGAAATAAAATCTTTACATATAAATCGATTTCTTTGTTTCTCACTTTTTAAATAAAAGTGCTTCAAAAAACCCTTTAAAAACAACACACATTGCAAATTGCAATCAATTAAGGTTAAGGAACATACAATCTGTATGATATTATTGCGATCTGAAAGTATCAACCTTATATCTTCTTAAGAAAATCATTGAAAAACATGCGATATGATAAAGTGATCGCATATCGCCTATCTTATCGCAGATTCCAAGTGATAGGTTTAATAGGATATTAAAACTTTGTGATGCAATAAGATTCTTGCATCAAAGTCACATATTGCAATCCCAATGGAAATAAGTGATAATCACCTCGGGCATGCACAATGCGATTTTTTAATATAATAAAGTGGTTTAATGATAATACAGAGAAAACATGATACAGGCAGTCAAATAAAGATTTTCCCAACTCTATGTGTCAGGTCATCATTGATCGCAATCACAGAAATTAAAAAGACTCTTAAAACATGGCACTTACACCTCCCAACTTGCAATATGTGATGGCTCTTCAATAGAATATATATTGAAGATGCTCATCGCAAAGTCGGAAAGTTTATGAATCACATTCTAATTAGGCCTTAACAAAACTGCGATGCGATCTATTTATTGAACATTTAAGTTTCACATCATTAAATACGACAAAACATTAAGAAAAATAATGACTTCAGTCCTTCAAGATTTCATCGTTCATGTTAATATTATTTCACTATATGAAATCTTTCGCACCAAATACTCTTGCCCTAATTTTCGACTGTACTATTATCACCACTATCTGTTCAAGCATTAGCCGCTCTAAAAGTTTATGTTTATCTCTCTTTTCTATTTCATATAATTGCAGTTTGAATCTGGAAGTATGTAGCCAACTAAAATGAGAAAGAAAGCCCGAATGATGAAAGCTTCTCCACTAGTAGTTGAAGGAACAGAAAGAGTTGTGTTGATCTCAGATACGACATGTCAGGACAATGGGAAAATTTCATGGGAAGGCATATATGATATGATGGGAGAGGAAAAGCCTAAGGTAACTAAAGGATAGGCAACAACGCATGGACTTGTAGAACCTGAGAATACACTATGTGATTTAGCCAACTTTTTTCTTCATAGAATAGTTGCTCGACCAAATATTTTGCCATACAATGACATGGTAAAATGGGTAGTTGAGGGCATCAATATAACAGACATGATGTTATTCACAGCCGACGGAATATTGTTTGGATCCTTTAAGCTTGAGGACTTGAATAAAATGTATCACTTGTCGGAGTCTCATAAGTGGTATAAGAAATCATTCCTTGAAGCTTTCATGAAGGAAAATGAAATAGAATCCGACCCCATCAAACAATGGAGGAACTTCCCTAACAAACACAAGCACGAGTCATCTGGTATGTATTTTGAGGACTCTCTAGCATCTCCATATTGTTATGCTACCACAATGAAGTGTAGGCTATTTGGAAGCCCCAATTCTACTAAGTTTTCCATTGAAATGGTCACGTTAATAGAAGCAACATTGAATTCTTTCGTGATGGATTGGGCTACTATCTTATGAGACAAAATGGTAGTCCAAATACTTGACTATAGGAAAAACAAGTTTGTGACCACTCCAGTTGTCCTCCATTCTATATGAGTGCCTACATAGTCGACACCATTTGTTTCAATTCTGATTTTCCTATCATGGGATGGAAATGGACTATTCAAGACCCAACTCCTATCCATATTTACCATAAAGACCTATGTAAGAAACAATATAAGATGAATTTTTACAAGATTTTCCATGGCTTCATCCTACCCATTCATCAAGCCATCTTTAATATACCGGCCTGTCGGCTGTCCAAGGAAGCTAGCATCGATCTAACTTCAATTGGCAGTTGGTTTGGGGACGAATTATTTACATACATTAGGGTTTTTGGCAGCATTACCAACCCGCATGTCCTTCCCCTATATTTCCTAGATAAATTATTGGCTAGGGAAATAGCCTGTTAGACAGTTGAAAAAAGGCTTACAAAAAATCTCAAAGATGCCAAGAAATAGTTATGGCCTGCATTTCTAGTTTGTTGCGGCATTTATTCATTACATGATTATAAGCACGCCCAAATTGAAGTCGAGAAAATAGGGGGTTTGAACCTAGTAGTTATTCCCAAAAGGCAGTATGACTTGAATAATTTTTCCTTTTATTTCACTACTCAGGTAAAATTTAAACAATTCATCCATGAGAAAGATGAATTCGGTGACTTCTTCAGATCAACCGAGTCATTCTCACAAGTACACCACATGGAAAAGTTTAAGCTAGGACCAGGGAAAATGGAGCAATTCATCCAATATAGGATGTGAAGGCTTCAAACAGTGCCACTGGACTTGTTAAGTATTGTACAAGTCATCCAGCAAACAGTGCAAAGCACAGAGTAGGAGAAAAATTTTGAGGTAGTCAAGACAAGAGAGAAGGCAAAGGAACAGTTGGACACAAATGTTCACATTGATATGATATTGATCAAAGAATGGGAACAATTTGAGTAATACCCAAACTATTATTGCACCAGAATCTCCCTTAAAACAACAGCCCCTGATTCATGAGCCTATGATTGATAGACCATCCAGAATGGACTCAGCCCTAAAGGAAATCGAGGTAATCCCTTAGTATCCTTTGTCGGAGATTACACTTTGCATAGAAGAGATTCCACCATTGGATGTGTTTTATAGCCCTAAACACAGAGCTGTAGTCAAAAGGTAGTGGAAAAAGAGAAAGATAGGTCAAGTATTAGCGACAATTCCTCAAAGTGAATCCATGAATATTATTTGTTGAGACTCATAAGTTAATCCCTCTAAGGACTTGACCAAATTATCTCAGTTTGCAGGAGCATATACAACTACCATGATTGATAAAGCAACCAAAGTTAATCAATTTCTCAAAGAAAAGGATCAAAAGATTAAACAACTGGAAGAATAGTTAAGGGAGGAAAAATAGAATATTGATTAGCAAGCTATTGAAAGACAACAAAACCTATCTCAGGAATTTGAACAACTAAAATTGGCACATCATGAAGAGATCAAGTCTAAGGATGAGAAAATAAATCAACTACAACTCTCAATATATCAATTTAAAGACAATCCCCTAATTGAAGAGTTTAAAAAGGAAGCCTGAGAAGTAAACAATTTCTTGTCTCAATAGCTAACCCAACACTGCCAAAAGATATCTCTTATTCATCTGCTATGTATCAAAACCAGCACACTGATAGATCAAGAAGTCAATTCCAGATTGGAATTTGAAGATGCGGATGACAAGATTACAAATTACATCTCTTGGCAGAAGACAGGAAATGGAACGGCTACTAAATCACCAGTAATTGAAGAATCTCACAAAGAGATATTATTTTCAGAATGGGAGACACAACTAATCAAAGCATAAATGGTAACTTCCAGGGCCAAGGTAGTGAGGAATAATATCATTGAACTGATTAATGATGACTTACACAGTGCCAATTTAATTTTTGAATGTTCCCTAGAAAACCTTCCAAAAGCAAAGGTGTTAGAAAAACAATGGAAGTAAGATTTGAATACCAGGGAGGAGAAAATCAAAAAATTAAAAAGATTCAACTGGGATGCACATCGGTTCTACTTGATCAAATTGCATAGTCAACAAATGAGAATCAAATTTCTTGTTGATGTAGCCGATTGCATGATGCCAAAACTCTCAGA
Organism: Pinus taeda; assembly: GCA_000404065.3. Lineage (NCBI taxonomy): Eukaryota > Viridiplantae > Streptophyta > Pinopsida > Pinales > Pinaceae > Pinus > Pinus taeda. The sequence goes on from APFE031395417.1 coordinate 37,523, forward strand.
TGAAGTGTACACATGTCAGCTGCATGCTAGGATGAGTCATCCACCAGAAGTCCAAATTATGCTCGAGATTTGTCAATTAAAGCCGTAGGTGGAATGATAGATGCGATGCATCCTTTGAGTTATTTCAATTCTATTTTTATCACCAAATCCCATATGTTGAGAGAGGTTGTTCCAATCACTTCAAGCACTTTTTATGAATAATTTGTTCTATTTTTACTATAAATACCCTTTCATGTCATTTTAGAAAGGGTCCTGAAATTGTATTAAATTAGATTTAAGAAGATAACACTTCTGCACTTTTGGATTTATTTTTTTAGAAGATATGCATTGCAACTTTATATTTGGAACCAAATCAGTTTGTATGGTATCAATGGTTTTTCTCTCGTAAATAAATTGTCAGTTGGGAAATTTTTATGGAAGAAATGATAGCACATTATGAGGATACAAAAAGACACACCTTTTTTAGCCAATTGATAAATCTCAAACAAAAGGGTTCAATGATGGAGTACATTGAGGAATTCCAAAAATTGAATATAAGGATAAAATATGTTCCAAAGGAGCATAGGGTTGATGTATTCATAGGGAATTTAAATGATAACAACCAACATGAAGTTCGCCTTTGGGAACCTGATTCATTAGAGAAGGCATTTAGGTTGGAAAGGAAATTGGAATGAAAAATTATGGCAACCAGGAAGCCCACCACTCACAACTATAAAGATTGAAGTGTTGTTGCCCCTAGCCTTCCACAGCCTACAAGGTTGACACGACAACAATTGGAAGAAAAAAGAGAAAAAGGGCTTTGTTACAGTTATGATAGAAAATACACTAAAGATCACAAGTGTGTTGAGAAGAAATTATTTTACATAGATTTTGAAGAGGAGAAAGAAAAGAAACAAGAAACGTCAAAAGAAGAGGATATACACTAGGAATAAACCATAGAGAAAGAAGAAATGAATACGACCATATCTTGTAATGCATTGGATGGAATTACCACTCCTAAAACTATCAATATAGAAGGACATATCAAGAAGAAAAAGTAATAGTGTTGATTTATTCGGGTAGTACCCATAATTTTATTCATTGTAAGATACCCAAGGAATTTAATTTCTTCCTATATCTAGCACCAGAGTGTCAAGTGATGGTTGCAAGTGGAGGAATCATAAATTGCTTTGGAAAGTGCCATGGTATCATGCTATCCATGGGAGAGTATGTATTGAATAGCCCAAGGCTTTCCATTCCAATGAGTGGTGTTGATGTTGTACTAGGAGTCTAATAGGTACAATCCTTGGGTACAATAGGTTTAAATTTTCAATAAATTCATGAATTTTTTTTCGGAAGGAAAGGAATTTGAATTAAGGGGTATCGCAAGGAAATCGGGAAAGATAATCAGCTCTTATAGAATGACAAAGCTTCTAAGAAGAGAACAACATGGCGTAATTGCATAATTATTTTCATTAGAGGTTCCCACATCAAAATGATCTATCTCTCTAGATCTCCAAAGAGTCTTGGACAATCATTCCAAGGTATTTGATACTCTCAAAGGTGTCCAACCTATTCGTGATCACGATCATGCTATTTATTTGATTCCAGGAAGTGTTCCTCCAAACATTAGGTCTTACAGGTATCCATATGCCCAAAAGAATGAAATTGAATGTATGGTTACATAAATGCTAGAGGCTGATATAATTCAACCTAGTCAAGGTTATTTCTTTGCTCCAGTACTATTGGTGCACAAGAAGGATGGATCATGGCGAATGTGTCTAGATTATAGGGAGCTCAACAAACTCACTATTAAAAATAAATTTCCCATTCCTGTCACTGATGAATTATTGGATGAATTGGATGGATCAATTTACTTAATCAAGTTGGATCTTCATTCAGGATATCATCAAGTTAGAATGAAGACTGAAGACATTCCTAAAAAAACATTTAAAACTCATGACGATCATTATGAATTTTTGGTCATGCCTTTTGGCCTTACCAATGTGCCTTCTACATTTCAAGGTTTGATGAATTCCATTTTCAAACCCTTCCTTAGAAAATTTTTGTTAGTATTTTTTTATGATATACTAATCAAAAATAAATCTTGGAAGGATCATATTCAACATGTTGACAGGGTGATCAAACTATTGGAGAAGAAACAATTATATGCAAAAATCTCCAAATGTTTCTTTGGAGTACAAGAGTTGGAATATCTAGGTCATATTTTATCTCATGAAGGTGTTAAGGTAGACCCTAGAAACATTAAAGTAATTAAGGAATGGAAAATTCGCACATCAATAAAGCATCTGTGAGGATTTCTCAGGTTGATAGGGTATTTTCACAAGTTTATTAAGAATTATGGGAGAATAGAAGCACCTCTAACAACATTAGTGAAGAAAGATGCATTTTCATGGACTCCAAAAGCAACAATGGCCTTTTAACATCTTAAAGAGGAAATGTGCCAAGAATTGGTCTTAGCTACACTATACTTCACAAAAACATTTATTGTGGAATGTGATGCCTTAGGAAATGGAATTGGTGTTGCTTTAATGCAAGAAGAAAGACCCATTTCTTTCAAAAGTCGTCCAATCAGAGGAAAGTATTTACACAAAGCTATTTATAAGAAGGAAATGTTGGTAATACTACTTGCACTTAAGAAATTGTGACCCTATGTAATGGGAAGATACTTCAAGGTAAAAATGGATCATGATAGTCTAAAATACTTCTTAGAACAAAGATTATCTTTAGAAGAGAAGCAAAATTGGGTCACAAATATGTTGGATTATGACTTTGAAATCATATACAAGAAAGGGAAGCAAAATGTTGTGGTAGATGCACTCTCAAGAAAGGATGAGGATGTGGAAGCATTGCATTGAGCCATTTCTATTATCTAGAAATATTGGGTAAACACAACAAGGGATGAATGGAAGAATGATGAAGAAGTGTGAGCACTCATTCAAAATATACAACAATATCCCAATACATCTAATACATTTAGCTAGAAAAATGATTCGTTATGGTAGAAAGATCGCTTATACCTATGTAAGAATTCTCAACTCAAACAAAATATTCTTATGGAATTTCACACTTCTCCCTTAGGAGGGCACTCAGGATTTTTAAAAACTAACCACAAGTTTAAGAAGGAATTTTTTTGGGATGGCCTTAAATCAAATATTCAAAAGTTTTTAGTGGAATGTTTGGATTTTCAACAAAATAAATTTGAAACAATTAATACCCTAGGTCTATTAGAACCTTTATCCATTTCAAACCACCGTTGGGAGGAGCTTTTAGTGGATTTTATCATAGGTTTACCCAAGTCCGAAGGAAAGAGTGTCATCATGGTGGTCGTTGATAGACTTACAAAGTATGCACACGTTTTTGTATTATCTCATCCATTTAAAGACAATATAGTTTCTACTACATTTATGGAAACAATTCAAAAGCTACATGGAAACCCAAAGATTATTGTAAGCGACAGAGATCCCATTTTCACTGGAAAATTTTGGACAACGTTATTTTCTTGTCTCGGTACTCAGTTAGCTCATAGCTCATCTTATCATCCTCAATATAATGGGCAAACTGAGAGAGTAAACAAATATTTGGAAGGATAGCTTCGTTACTTTGTCTTTGATAAACAAACATAATGGGTCAAATGGTTTCCTCTGGTTGAATGGTGGTATAACACTTCCTTCCATCTTGCAGCAAAAATGACCCCATTTATGGCACTTTATGGATATCATCCACCATCCATCACATCATATTTAAGAGAAAATTTTAAGGTTCAAGCATTGGAAGATCAAATCGAGCATCAACAAGTTCTCCAACTCTTAAAGGATAATCTCACTTTGGCGCAGAATAGAATGAAATAATCGGAAGATCAACATGGCAGTGAAAGAAGTTTTGATGTAGGTGACTGGGTACTCCTACAACTACAACCATATAAACAAATGTTCCTCAAGCAAGCTAAGAAGGATAATAAATTGTCACCAAAGTATTACGGTCCATACAATGTGTTACAAAATATTGGTACTATGGCATATAAATTGGAGCTTCCTACAGCTTCTTGTGTACACCCAGCTTTCCATGTTTCATGTTTAAAGAAGGTTATAGGTGACAAGCTCCCAGTTCAAACAATATTTCCAGAGCTTGATGAGGAAAGAAAAATCATATTAGAACCTAAAGCAGTCACAGAAACAAGAAATTGATGGCTACAAAATCGATCAATTTCGGAGTATCTAATCAAGTGGAAGAACTTACCCGCTGAAGATTCCACACGGGGGGATGAGAATTTTATACATAAGTGTCTAGAACTTCTCAAGCATTGAGGTCAACACTTTTTTGAAGGAGACGGGCATGTTAGGTCCCTATAATACTAGTTACCCTCCCATTAATATTTTCATTGTAGCCCTTATTATTATTATTGTGCCCCTATATTCCCCATATTGCTATTAGTGTACCCCATAGAAGCCCACTATTGTTATTATTGTGCCCTTATATTATTATTGTTATGTCGTCTTTGATTATATTGTCACCCCTTAGACTCCTATATATAGATAGGAGGTTTAGTCATTTGTATCATCCAAGAATTGTTCATTTGTGTAATGTAAAGGAGGTTCCCCCCTCGAAGAGGTTGATTTTGAAGTCTTTGATCTATTGTTTCTTTCTTTTTCTGAGTGAGTCCATAACATTCTTTGAATAATAAAAAAGAAAACCTAAAAACTAAGAATAAAATAAAATATATTTTTAGTCTAGGTATTAAAGAAATAAAAAAAATAGAAAAAATATTGACATATATAATATAAATATTTAATTTAATTTAATTAATCAATATATTCATTCAAAAAATATAATAATAATAAAAAATTTAGTAAATTTATTGACCCAAAAAAAATGAAGAACTGACAGGGACCTAATGGTCACTAATATTCCAACCATCATCCATATTTAGATTGTAAGGTTTCCTATCAATCTCAATGGCCTCCCTAAAATTCGATGAAGAAAATGATTCACCCTTGCAATGACTCGAGCCTCCTCATGCAAATGTGATGTTTTGTCTTTTCCGCATGCTCTGCCAAAGCTGTGGAATGGGTCCTCGCATGTTTTGTGTAAGTTGCGTGCTCATGGATACTTTGATTTATCGAATGGAGAGTTTCACAAATGTAGAGGGTCCTGCAAGAACATGGAATTTCGTAAACACGTTTCATGTTCTTGACCAGGTCTTTAACAGACCTTAAGGACCTTCAAATGGTGTTAATGGGCCTAAAGGTAGAGGGAACCTTATGCTTCCTCAAGGTCCTAGAAATCGTATCAATCTTCCTTTTGATGAAAGGAAGATGGACACCCGAAATTTGATCATTGGATTCTTTCTTGATTGAAAAACCTTTGCTAGCCCTGAGGAAATATTTGAACCATTGGTGCTAACTATATCCATTAATATTGAACACATTAAGAATATGGCCTTTCTCATTGTAAAGGTGGTTTTCGTTAGAAACTCTTATTGCACTAGTAGTTAAGGTGTTGAGAACACTCAGATTTTGAGCAGGGAAATGATGAGACTTAGCATGAAGATACTGCTATGCATGAGTTTTCTTCTAAAATACCTGGTGGGAAAAATAACCATCATCACTCATTGAAATGAGGACATCAAGCAAAGGTAGACAACCAACAACCTCACATTCCATGGTAAACTTTATGGAACTAGGCTGATTGTTTAGGTGTTGAAAAAAGAGATCCAACTTTTCCCAACCATGAGGCCAGATTATGTAGGTGTCATCCGCACATATTTCCCAGCACTTCAGTCTGAAAGGAGAAGTGGACAAAGCCCTAGATTCAAAATCTTCCATGAAAAAATTAGCCACTATAGGAGAGATGGTTGAACCCATGTCAACACCATATGTTTGTTCATAAAATTCTCCTTCAAAGCTAAAGAAAGTGGAAGTAAGACAGATTTCAACCAATTTAGCAGTATATGGAGCTGTGATCTGTTTAATTATTTCAATGGCCTCATTTATAGGGTTATTAGCTTAAAGGGAGACCACATAAAAACTAACAAGAATATCACCAAGATTCAACTTAATATCCTTTAACTCATTGATAAAAGATTAGGAATCTTTAACAAAGGACACATGACCAAAGGAATCTTTAACAATGGACAAAGGAATATTATTGTCTTACGATTCATGAATGTGTTTGAAATGTCTTTATATTAATAATTTTATTTAGAAATAAAATGTATTTTTCATTGCTTTCTAGTTTAGTATCAAAGATATATTGTGATTTCATATGGTGTAAACATTTTGATTTGGTCAAAATAAATAAAAATAAAAATAACACTATGTTAAAATAAAAATTATGCGTTATTATTTTTTGTATCAATTTTGGTTTAGTAGTTAAGGTAAAGTTTAAAATAAAAATTAAACCTATGTTAAAATAAAAATTCTACATTATTATTTTTTATTATTTTTTTTGTTGGGTTGTTAAGGTAAACTTGACTTGGGAAAATTATCGATGGTTTTTGAGCTTCAAGTTTATCAGAACCCATGCTATTGCCCATGGTATTCATGTGGAATATAGCCTATTTAAAGCGGAGAATTAAATCAACCTAGATCCATCTTAACTCTAGATCTACCAAGAACATGGTGGATCCATAGTTAATATTGATATAGGCAGGTATATATAGGAGTGAAGATAATTAACACTATTCCCATTTTTATGTAATTTATATAAATCATTATAATTAAAAATAAAAGGATAATTTTATTAATATTAATAAAGGTAATGTATTATTGAATTTAGGATTCTCTGATCCATATCATGATCCATATCATCATAGTGTTGTCGATACATTTTGAACCATATAGTTGTTGAAGAATCTAGGGCATGCAGAATTACATTGATTCTTCGTTACATGATAACAATTTGTGAAGTGTTTATATAATTTATCTTAAATTGATGTTTACTTCATTATTATCATGCATATGTTAGCTTCATAAAATTTCTATCAAAAACAAAAGAGACAAGAACACAAAGTATTTGGATTTCTTCCAAGGCCAAAAACTCTCCCTCTTGGAGAGGAAAACCCACACAAAATTATTCTTATAGATATTTCCTTGACAAATACCAAGAACATGACCCTTGACACAATCTACCACTCCATCTTTGTTGGGATCATCATCATTGTTGCACCTTTGAGGTCTCCATTACTGCTACCATCATTGAGAGTACTACTGTTGCACCTTAAGATCTTCACTGAATTGATCCTTTCACCCTGACTGGAAATCACCATTGAGATGATATATGTACCTTCATCGAGATCATGTTCTTCAAGAATGAGATCATGACTAATATGTATGTTATGTACTGCACAAACATCCTCTTTAGACCATCATAAAGATCATGATTATAATCGGAATCATGACTATCCTATAAGGTATGCAGAGACAGGTTGATTACTATGATCCTTTCCATAAAGACTGTGAGATAGTAATGATTATGCAAAATTATTGTGATCTTTCTTTCTTAGGACTACGTATGCACTTTCACAGAAGTTGTTGTAGCTTATGCTAGGATTATATCATTGTGACCCTTCTCCCCACATGATGTCTAGAATGTGATCGTGTTAGTGGTAGTGACCATCAAGTGATTGCATATAGAATAACTACCTAGATTGTGATAGTCACAATCATGGATGCTTCTTCCCATCATATTGAGACCACCAAGAGGGCTTCACCAAGGCTGTGGCTCACTGTGCCATCCAGAGTCTTGTTTTCTTATGGCTATGTCCGAGATTATATCTAGCCCAGAACGTATGTTAATATTGTGCCTATATCTACATCTTTTCATGTTCTATCTATTCGAGGACTTTACCTTCAGATCAAAGGTATGCCAGGAGGGTGTTAATCTAGGTTTTTTTGCTCCTTATATCCATCCAAGGAGGTAGATGAACCCTAGATCTAACTTACCAAAAATGTGAATCCTCTGCTCCTTTTACACTTGAAAATTCAGAGACAGATTTTTTAAATTTTCTTGTGTTGTTTTCACTGACCCTTCGTGGGTATTTATAGTAATTTTCCCATATATGTAAGCCCACATGAGTTTGTGAACCGTCATGACTCTTTATTGGGCTGAAATGACTTTCATTTTCTTAATTAATTTGATACTAGACCCAACATGAATAGCTTCTTTTGATTTCGCTTGCAGATTTCTTTGGAGGATTTTTCTTGGTCTTTGGAGGGCTTCTACACACCTTTGTGGACTTGATTACATTTACATAAACTCATGAAGAGTTTCAATACAGATAACATGACTGTTTGAAACATAAATAAATCCTAAAGACATCAAGAAAAATTCTTTCATCTAGTGACACTTCTTGCTCATGAAACCCATGTATCCAGGCATACAAAAATAATTTACTACATCAATTACAAAGATTGTGCCATTATGAAGACCGAACCTAGTTAAACTTTCTTCAACACTCCCTCTTAACTAGGGAGGTATTCATAATGGTACTTTGTCATTCTTAATCTAATGAATTTCTCACAAGAAGAATGATATTTGCAATCCATATGTTATAGCATTTCAACCAACATTATTTCCATTTAGTAAGGCCTTGACTAATAGCTCTATCACTCACTTAGATCAAAGCACATTGTTGGTGAGACCAATGACTGATAGACACACATCATCATTGTCTCTCTTAGGGTCATACCCACCTGGGTGTTCTCTGAGGATGCCCTACTAGGACTATTATCATCTTGGGTTCCCATCCCTCAAGAATATCGGTCCTCTTGCCCACTCTTATCTTGGATGCCCTACCACATCCTCAAAGAGTGTCAGATGCCAGATGATTACACAATCCTCCATTCTTTCTTCCAAGATGATGACAAGAATTTTGGGTCTAACTCTTCCTCTTAATCAGGGATGAGTTCCAAGTTTCTATTTTTCTCAGAAACTTACTCGAGTTCCTTTGCTCATAGGAGATTCCCAGAGCTCCCTCTTACCCAGGGACTCTATCATTAATGCTTTATAGGGTCTTCTAGTTGACTAACAATCCAATACTTTGATGTCATCAATTTCTTCACATGTAGAGTTCAACCATCCATCACTTTCCTTCGTCATGTCATTCCTTCTTTCCCGGAAAGTATCCTCCTTGGCTTTACATATAGGGCTTCCTTCATAAGCTCATCTTTCTTCACTTTTCTTCAATAGTGATTGCTCTGGATCACAAGGTAAATAGTTGTGACATCCTTCATAACTCTCCTTTCCTTGATCCTGCACACATACCGAGACTTTTCCAAGATTTAGACACCAAAAAAAAATTACATATTACCTTTTGGTGATGTAATTCTTCTAGTGACATCTTCTTATAGGCATCAATCATCTTGCATACATGTTGACACATCTCCCAATTATATTTGTTTTGAAGGGTCCTGATCGTTTTAGACTTCCATCAAAGTCTTCACATCATTCCGGGAGGTTTCCTAGTAAAGTCTACCCAACCCTCTGGATGTTAACTACCTTCATCATGGTTGCATGTTTCACAATCCCTTTCATCCCAGGAGCTCTCAGAGTTATTCAATGGTAATAAACTACCTCATACTACATTATAACTACATATTATGTTTATTTCATCTAGTCTAACTTATGCCTTTTTGCATCCTTTCCCTTTTTATCATGCTTGATCAATTTTACCTACAACCGTATAACATGAAATCAAATACAAATACAATTACAAGTATACATACCTCATTTTTTTCTTCAAGCTACTTTATGCAGCTTTCTTGATTGAATGGATCTTCAATCCATTGATTAGCTTCATTATATCATCATTCCTTTATCTCATGATTTCCACAAATTGGAAATCCTGATGAAACTCTTGTTTCCTTCCCATACTAGTGGATCCTCCATTTAGATACTCTTTAGAATTTAATATATCCCCATCTGGAAAATGTTCCTTTGACCTGGATGACTTCTTCTTTTCTATCAATGTACAATGAGATTCCCAAGAACTATATCCTTCATGATTCATATGAGCTCTTGTTTTGATGATTTCACGATGCATCTTTGTACCATGATCATATCTGCAAGGACTTCTTACAGGATCCTTTTGAGAGGGACACCATCTCATTTATAATGGAGATCCATTATTCCCTCTTTATCTGATCTCTCTTCATATACCTCCATCCTTCTCACGATATGAGTTCCATAGTACCTTTTTGTCATTTTAACCTTCCTTTACTTATTTGCACTTATTTGAGTTCTATCAACTTGTCTTTCTCTATCTGACATAGAGACCAAAAAACTATTTATGATGATTTGCCACTTTGCTTATTGATGATGATTGTATATTCATATTTTTCCCAGATCTCTCAATTGAGATCTCATGAAGATATTTCTTCATTCTTTGGCACCTTCTATACTTCATTTCAGGGAGTATATCCTCTACCATTTCATGTACCCCTCTTGTGTCTCCTTTCTTACTTCATATAACCTTAACAGTTCTTATGACTTTAAAGGAGATGTTGATGTGCTGACTTTATCTCTTCATAAGGATTCTATCAATCTTATTGCAAGACCTTTTGATGACCTATCTAACCCATCAATCTTCTTAAAATGATGAAGTCATTAAACCAAACTTAATTATAAACTAAAAGATACTTACTTGATACGTGAAGATGAGATCTTCAACTTGATCATTGAGGTACATGCGTTGATTCTACCTCCGGATAGGATCCTTGTTGAAGCTTATCTTCAAGCCTTCAAAAATAATCAACTTGAATATCTGATCCTTGCAGCATCAACTTGAGGTTGCTTGTCATGATGTATAGAGACTCATAAATAGAGTTATTAAGGTTGAGTCAATAAACACCTTCATTCTACATCGAGTTATGTCCATATGACTTATGATTGAAGTGTTGTGAGACCCATTGTAGGTGATCTGATTATGTATGCCCTTGAGCATCAAGATTTCGATAATCTGAGATGTGAAGACTATAGAAGTAATGCCATTCTGGAATGGCCTAGATCAAAATTATGGAAGTCACCAAAGTCATTGCCATCAATGTTACATATTTTGACTATTTTCCTTCAAACCCTTTTCTATAGACTTGATGATGTAGACTTCTTCTAGGTCTTTTTCTTTGATTGAAGATCCTTCAGCTAGATTGTTTCCTTGGCCTCTAAATGCCTCTTATCTGCCCCTTTCTTTGACTGTTGAGCCAACCCTCTGATACCATGTTGAAGAATCCAAGTGGACATTGGTGGCCATATGCTAAGTCCACTTGGACCCCCACCATTGTTTCTCTCAGCATTTTCAGTTTCCTTAATTGTAGCAAAACTTACTATTTTTAGCAATTTTTCGGGGCTTGAACTTCCGAAGCCATTTTGAGGCCCTAAACGACGTTTTTTGGGAAAATTGGGAGCAACATCTTCCATGGACCAATGTTGCTCTTCCGAAAGTTGTAGTTCTTGGATAGATCTCTCTAACGAGATATTGTGCACATCAAACGGAGATCATATGCCAAAGTTACGACCCTAGGAAGTTGATGTACCAATTTACCGAAATAAGGCCCACAATTTGGTGTTTCATCTTCTAGGGTTAGGTTTTTGGATGTTCAGGGTTTTCTGTTGTTTCTCAACAATAAATAGGCCTTTGAGCCTCATTGTAACATAGTTCAAAGGCATGTAGCCACCACATCTCTTCTTAGAGATAAGCTACCATCGCCCTAGCTAGTTTATTTCCATTATTGTTTGTAAGCATATTTCAGTATTTTACATTAATGAAATGAAGTATTATTTATGCTACACATCTATGTTTATGGTTATCTCTATATTCCTCTTTAAATCAAGATCAGTGGTATTAGAGCGGTCTTCTTTTTCTCTGTTTTTCTTTGCATGTCCCCAACAAGGTTGGGATATAAGGAGTTAGGGCTTGAACTAGTTGAACCTTTGCAGGACCAGCCTCGCAAATCCCAACGGCCTCCCATCGCGGATGAGAAGAAAGATGAGGGGGCAAGATATCTTATCAAAATCTTGCACAAAGAATCCCTCGAGTGACAAAGGAATGCTATGATGGACAACTTTGCCTAGATCCTTCAGCGGCTACCCAGAAGCAATGCACTGGCTTCCAGCAGCTACTCTAGAAATGTCACGCCCTTTAAGGTACAAGTTTATTTTGAAATCCCCATATTCGAAGGTCAGATAGATGCAGATGCCATAGATAAATGGTTAATCTGCTAGAGGGTTGTTTTTCTGTTCATGAATTTTCGAGTCCGGAAAAGTTTGTTTTCTCTCTTCTCAAAGCAGCCCCCCACGTCAAGGACTGGTGGGAGACCTACTACAAGCAAAAGGATGGAAATATTGGCTCACTATTTTCATCCACACCCACCTGGAATTCATTTCGGGATGCCATCAAGGAGCAATTAATGTCTTGGAAGTTATGAGGATCAATACATTAAGTGGACCATGCTGCGATGGGGAAGGGACCAAGACATGCCAGAGTTTACCAATCTTTTCCATACCCTTTGCACAAAGTTGGGTATCAAGGATTCGACGTAGCATTTGATACTAAAATATCGTGGCTGCTTGCGCAAGTACATCTAGGAAGAAATAGAATTCCTGAACATCTCCTCACCTGGCACAACATACCGATATGTCATCAAGGTTGAGCAAAAGTTTAAACAAAAGAAGCGAGACTTTGACCCCTGCCATTGTTTAGTTCCTTAATTGTAGCAAAACTTATTACTTTTAGCAGTTTTTCAGGTCCTAAACCTCCGGAGCTGTTTTGGGGCCCTGAACGACAATTTTGGGGAAAACTAGGAGCAACATGGGTCCATGGACCGATGTTGCTCTTCCCAAAGTTGTATTTCTTGGATAGATCTTTCTAGCAAGATATTGTGCACATCAAACGGAGATCATATTCCAAAGTTACAACCCCGGAAAGTTGATGTACCAATTTACCCAAACAGGGCCCATAGTTTGGCGTTTCATCTTCTAGGGTTAGGTTTTTGGATGTTTAGGATTTTCCATTGTTTCTCAACAATAAATAGGTCTTCGAGCCTCATTGTAAGATAGTTCAGAGGCATGTAGCCACCACATCTTTTCTCAGAGATAAGCTACCATCACCCTAGGTAGTTTATTTCCATTACTGTTTGTAAGCATATTTCAATATTTTACATTAATGAAATGAAGTATTATTTCCACTGCATATCTATGTTTATGGTTATCTCTGTAATTTGTTGCATTCCTGTTTAAATCAGGATCACCTTCAAACCCTTTGCTATAGACTTGATGATGTAGATTGCTTCTAGGTCTTGTTCTTTGATTGCAGATCCTTTAGCTAGATTGTTTCTTTTGCCTCTGAATGCCTCTCTTCTGCCCCTTTCCTTGATTTTTGAACCAACCCTCTGATACCATGTTGAAGAATCTAGGGCATGCATAATTACATTGATTCTTCCTTACATGATAACAATTTGTGAAGTTTTTTATATAATTGATCTTATATTTATGTTTACTTCATTATTAGCATGTATATGTTAGCTTCATCAAAATGCTATAAAAAACATAAGACATAATAACACAAAGTATTTGGCTTTCTGCCACGGCCAAAACCTCTCCCTCTTGGAGAGGAAAACCCATGCAAAATTATTCTTATAGAGATTTCATCGACGAATACCAAGACCATGACCCTTGACACATTATGCCACTCCAAGACCAAGACATTAATCCTCCACTTCATCTCTATTGGGATCATCATCCTTACTGCACCTCTGAGGTCTCCATTACTGCTAGCATCATTGAGAGCTCTACTACTACACCTTAAGATCTTCATTGGACTGGTCTTTGCACCATAACTATTTCCTAGAAATCACCATTGAGATGATCTATGTACCTTCATCGAGATCATGGTCTTCAAGAACGAGATCATGACTAATGTATATGATATGTACTACACAAAAAACCTGTTTAGACCATCATCAAGATCATGATTATAATTAAAATCATGACTGTCCTAGAAGGTATGGAGAGACAAGTTGATTATTGTGATACTCTTCATCAAGATTGTGAGATAGTAATGATTATGAAAAATCATTGTGATCCTTCTTTCTTAGTACTGTTTCTACACTTTCATGGAAGTATGTTGTAGCTTATGCTAGGATTATATCACTGTGTCCCTTCTCCTCACACGATGTCCAGACTGTGACCATGTTATTGGTAGTGACCATCAAGTGGTTGCATATAGAATAACTGTTGAGACTATGATAGTCACGGTCATGGATGATTCTTCCCATTATATCGAGACTGTTGGGAGGGCTTCACCAACACTGTGGTTGATTGTGCCGTGGAGAGTCTTGTATGCTTGTGGCTATGTACGAGATTATATCTATCCCAGAACATACGTTAATATTGTGCCTATATTCAAAACATTTTTATGTTCTATCTATTCAAGGACTTTATCTTCAGATTGCAAGTATTCTGAGGGGGTGTTAATCTAGGTTTTGATGATCCTTATACCCATATAAGGAGGTAGTTGAACCCTAGATATAACCTACCGAACATGTGAATCCTCTACTCCTTTTACACCCGAAAATTCAGAGACAAATTTGTGAAATTTTCTTGTGTTGTTTTTGCTCACCCTTTGTGTATATTTATAGTAATTTTCCCATATGTGCAAGATGACGTGAGTTTTTAAACTGTCGTGACTCTTTATTGAGTCGACATGAATTTCATTTTCTTAATTAATTTGATATTGGAGCCGACATGAATAATTTTTTTTTATTTCGCTTGCATATTTCTTTGTAGGATTATGCTTGGTCTTTGGAGGGCTTCTACACACCTTTGTGGACTTGATTATATTTACATAAATTCATGAAGAGTTTCAATACACATAACATGACTCTTTGACATAAATAAATCCTAAAGACATCAGGAAGAAGTCTTTCGTCTAGTGACACTTCTTGCTCATGAAACCCATGTAGCAAGGCATACAAAAATAATTTATTACATTAATCACAAAGATCATCTCATTATGAAGACCGAACCTAGTTACACTTTCTTCAACAGCAGCGTGGTTCATCGTCAAGAAAAGATGAACCACACTTGATCATTTTAAACCATCCAGTGTGGTTCATCGTCAAGACAAGATGAACCACACTGGATGGTTTTAAACATGTCGACGAACTCTGATGATGTAATTTTTATCGAAAATTTTCTTATGTTAATAATTGTTAAATATTATGTTAAAAGATGAACTTTTTCACTTTATACCAGGCTAGATTCATTTTAACTTTTGATCTACCAAGTTTCGAGATGGATCAAATCTTATTTCACTCTAAAAGAGGTTTGCAATCAAGTGATGTAGAAAATATGGGATAGGTTAACCCGATAATGCAATATAAATCAAAGCAGAATATTATAACCTACTTCTACTATCAATTTACGGAAGCTTAAAGATTGAGCTGATCAATATAACCAGAAGAAGAAGAATCAATGGCACAATACACATGAAAATACTTT